>JAOTRH010438114.1:0-69069 GCA_034768845.1 Heliamphora exappendiculata | reverse complement strand
CTTGTGAATGTGCCCGTAAACATTCAGATAGCTCAAGTAGAAGCTTGACGCTTGTAAAGGCTTGGAATACGCCTGGAAGTATTCTGGTTAGTGAAAACACTCAAGGGAGATCTTGAGGAGTGGACGTAGGTAAAGTTCAACCCGAACCACTATAAATCCCGGTGTCTGGTTCTTTATCTCTATCCCTCTCCTTTTAATTCTAGCATTAATTTCTTAATTGCATATCTAGTTTCTGTGAGATATTAAAAGGTTTTCTAAAAAGTTTTTTAAATCTCCTTTGCTAGCAAAGAAACCCAATTCTCCCCCCTCTCTTGGGTTGCCTGTTTCTAACATCAACCATTACTAATTTCTAGTGGTAGTAAAGACAGTGAAAGGAAGATTCACTGGCTTAGCTGGAGTAAATTGAGCGACTAGAAAAGGAAGGGTGGACATGGTTTTCGAGATTTGGATGCATTCAACATGGCCTGTTGGCTAAACAAGGATGGCGGCTTTTACAAGGATAATCATCCTTATTTTAAAAAGTCTTCAAAGGGCATTACTTCCCTCATACCTCCTTTTGGGTGGCACCTGATAATAGTAAGGCATCTTGGGCTTAGAAAAACATCTTGGCCAGTCGAAAAATCTTGGCTAAAGGTTGGAGGTGGCAGATTCATAGTGGAGACAAAGCCAAAATTTGAACCTATCCAATGGCTTCTGAGACTTGTAACATTTCGAGTTCACATAGCTCTTCTGACACAAACCTCTTTAAACATAGTGGCTGAACTCATGGAAAATCATCCAATAGGATGGAACATACAGTTGATACAAAACAATCTGTTCTAAGGAAAATGAAGCATCTCTATTAGTATCACATGAGATGGTGATCGCAAAGTATGGTATTATGCCAAAAATGAGAAATTCTCGATTTGGTCAGCCTATTATCTAGCCCAATCTCTACAAAGCTAGGACAAACTTGAAAAGCAAAACAAGGGGAATGTAGCTACTCAAGGGATTTGGACTATGACACACCGTTCCCCAGGCATGTCGGGATATATGTAACTATAAATAAGGGACATATTCTAGCAGATCATTCGTAGATACATAAGATAGTTACTACATCATTAACAGTTCAGAGATAGTTCAAAATACTTAATAAGTACAGTCATCCAGAAAGTTTAACAAAAGTTACATTATATTCGTGAAAAACTGAACAAAAAGATAAAAAAGTGACGTCCTACGTCTTCAAACTATGTCGTTGGGGTCGACCTGCTCCTGCCACTCTCTCTCTTTCGCAATTTCTTCCCTTTCAATGAACCCGCCTTTCTCAAAGGGTCCTTTTTCGTCACTTGTGGCATAAATACCATGAGCTGGAGCCTAGAAGCAAATTCCCTAAACCGTCTAAAAAACTCGCTACAAGATATTCCACAATACATATCATATAACACCCAATGCGAAGTTACAGGCTATTTATCATTTTCAACAGGATGAACATATATATGGACAAAAGAATATGTGTGTGATGCAAATGAATTGCAATGCAGATGATCAACCCAGGGTACTTCTAGAATAGTATTATGAATTGCACGCCGGGAATTACAAAGTAGACTTGATGGCTCTTGATCACCGAACCTATCCTCGCCTCGTTGCGAATAGTAAATTTTTATTGTCGAGTTTTATGCCACAGCTGTTTTACTCAATGGAAACGGTGTGGGGACCGACCTTTATCCAATTTTACCCATCCTTATTCCAGGTCGACCAGTCCCACCTTAAGAACAAGGATACTTATTAGGTGTCAACCTAAAGTCTAAATAAAGCTAGTAACGAACTTATGGTGCCTAATTCTCCATTTTTATAATAAAAACCTCTAATTTCATTTCCAAGCATGGCAACTAAGGACACCCTAGACCCACAACCACTGAACAATGATTCCCAACCCAATTAAAAAGGTACGAAGGATTTTGATAACCCAAGATGCAATGTAAGAATGCCCATGAATGTGCGATATGCCTCTTGTGTACAACTAATCATTGCATAGTGTATAAACATGACATGACACATAGTACAACTTGCTAAAGTATTAAGTGCAAACATGTGATGCATAACCAAAATTTAAGCAACATGGACTCGAACCATTGGTATGAGTTCATCTCATCAAAAGTATTATTTTCATACTCTAATTACTTATAAAATTCATATAAGGCTCACACACTCAAGTCTCATAAGTAACACACCGTTCAAACACTTAGCCAATTTTAGGTATAAATTTAATTACTAGTTTTAAAGTTGCGATAGTGTTTCGAAGCACTTAGACATTGATTTAATTTCTGAGATCTTAACACCAATTAGATAAAAATATTTTCTACAATTTTCATGTTTATCACTAATAGTAGATCTTAAGGCACGGGGGTCATTTATTTTATTTAAGTAAAAATGGTTCAGCAATTTACAGAGAAATAAACATGAATTAAGCTTTTATTGGCCACTGTTTTGGAGCATCAATTCAAGGGTTATGGCTATGATTTTTGGTGAAATTTTAGTTTAAGGTGTCCCTTACAAGTTTCATGTTTTGATTTAGGGCAAGTTATGTGGAAAATATTTGAGAATTTGGTCAATTTATAAAAAGGGTTCAGTCAGCCTAAAAAGGATCTACGGAGTGTGTTTTTGATAGAGAATGCTCAAAACCTTTGGGGTATCATTCGAGTGTATTTTGGACTGATTCTTTCTTAGTAATTAGTTTAATATGTTAGCTACAAAGTTCATGTTTACCACTTTTGAATTTGGCTTCAAAACAATTAAGTTTTAATTCTCACCAAAAGGTGTGACAGAGAGGTCTGTCAGTCACTGAATCTTAACAGTGACTTTTGGAAGGCTTTTGACCTATCAATACTTCATATGTTTTGCTCATTTTTGGTGGACAGAAAGATAAATGTGTCATCTACAAGTTTTATGTTTTTACTTAAGCTCGGTTCTCACTCTAACTTAAGATTTTTAGGTTTACAATTCAGAGTGGTCAAGATTTGACACTGTTTGGTAAAAATAAAATATCTGGAGTTCTATACAATGAAATTATTTCAAATCAATTTTGTATGAAAGACAAATCATAAATCTAGATCTGGACACAAAAGTCACTTTAAGACCATTTTTCTACATTTAGTTCTGGTGTTTCAAAGTCGATGCCAAAAAATGAGTAAGTCCATAAAATCAGGCTACTTTGAGTTTTGCTTGCTTAACTTATGTTATGTACATTTTTGACATGTCTTCTTTGCATGCATGTTGTAAACTCACATAAATTAAAAGTTCAGAACATGTTTAGACCATAAAACTCAAAGATACACGCATGCAAATACATACAAAACTTACTAATACATAAACAGTCCCTAAATCACTTCTACGACGCCTTGTTGACTCATTCTTTGTTTTATTTTGTTAGGATTTGTTATAGAGATGGATTGAGGGGTATGTTGGGGGAGAATATCAGAAGATTTAAAGGAGTTGCTTACCTTATTTGAAGTTCAAATGGGTAAATGAGATATAGACTTTAGCTTTATAGCACATTCTTTGAGCCTTTCTTCATTTCTCTTCCTTCATTCTTTCTTCTCCTCTCCTTCTTCTCTCTTAGAACACTTAAAATTTTTGGAGCCTCTCTCTCTCACTTCTCAGCCGAACCATATGAAGGAGAATGGAGGGGTTTAGGCATTGTTTTTATAGAAAAATTTAAGTGGAGGGATAATTATTGTGTGTAAGTGAAAATTTGAATTTTTTAAATTATCATTGGTTGCATGGGAGGTAGGAGTGGTTTGAGAGAGATATATATCAGTCTTTTGCAGGTGGGATTCGACTGGGCTGTTTGGGGAAACTTAAAAGTCATTTTTTGCATTATTTTAGGGTTTAAATTGTATTTTGGTACATTTTTGTGAATATAAATGTATAAAATATTAATTTTATATTCCTAAACCTACTAAAATCTATTATATTAATGTATTTATAATTAATTTAGTATTTTCATAATTTATTATAATTTTGATAGCAATTAATTAAATAAGTGTAGATTTTTAAGTTAAATTAATCTAATTTAACTAGAATTGATTTTTTGACTTATTTATTGAGTAGAAATTTTAAATAATTATTTATTTACTTTTGCTGAGCTATATTATTATATTATTATTATATTACTTGCATAAATAGTGTTGAATCAAAATAATACTTAACTTATTCATATTTTTTTTCATTTTTAAGTTTAAAAAGGAAAAAAGTGACTTTTTGGGGCACATATAACTAGGTGGCCGGCCATGCAAGGGAATTTTGTTCATTTTTATTGTTATTTTATATTTTATTAATTAATTGTGTATAAATATCTAACTTTAGGTGTCCATGTGTCAAATTTTAAAAATTTAAAATTTTAAACTTTTTGCTTACTAGGGGCAAAATGTTCATTTTACCTTAGTTATGAAAATTTTTAATTTTTAGTTTAATATTTTATGTTATTTAGTTGATTTAACCTATTCCGAAACTTTTCTAAATACTAGAGCATTTTCTCTGAGTATTTGGTTTCTTTTAAGATTTTCGGATCAAATTAAGATTTTTGGGCTAATTAGGGTTTGTCCTTGTTCATGTAGCGTCCTAGGTTCTCATTATCTATCCGTCGCTAATACTATGGTTTGAGCCGAGTTGTTACAATCTACCCTCCTAAAAGAAATTTCATCCTCGAAATTTCATATCATACCTTAATTTGCGAACAATTGGGGATGACTTGTCCTTATAGCTTCCTCCCGCTCCCATGTGGATTCTTCAATCCCGTTGTGCTTCCAAAGAATGCGGATGAGCGAAATGGTTTTGCCTCGAAGAATCTTGTCTCGTTGATTGATAATCCTCACTGGTTGCTCTTCAAACGTGATATCCTCATCAACATGTAGTTCCTTCCAATCCAGAATGTGGGTAGGGCCAGGTTCGTACTTCCTTAGCATCGGTACATGAAATACGTTATGAATGTTGGTGAGTTGAGGCGGTAAAGCCAGACGATATGCCACTTTTCCAACCTTAGCTAGAATCTCAAACGGTCAAATATATCTTGGAGTTAGCTTTCCCTTTTGGCCGAAGCATATGACCCCTCTTCGTGGTTGACTCTTTAGGAATACATGATCTCCTACTTCAAATCGGAGCAGCCTTCGTCGTTGATCTGCATAGGTCTTTTGTCGGCTCTGTGCAGTGGTTATTCGTTGTTGAATGAGTCAAATTTTCTCGGTGGTCTCCTGCACTAAGTCTGGTCCAAGAAGTGCGTTTTCTCCTACTTCAGTCCAATAAAATGGCGAACGGCATGGTCTTCCGTAGAGGGCTTCATATGGTGGCATGCCAACGCTGGATTGATAGCTGTTGTTGTAAGCAAACTTGACCAATGGTAAGTGTTTCTCCCAGTGTCCCTTGAAGTCCATGACTCAGGCTCGAAGCATGTCTTTCAGTGTCTGAATTGTACGTTCAGATTGCCTATCAGTCTGCGAGTGAAAGGTTGTGCTGAAGCAAAGCTCCGTTCCTAGGGCAGTTTGCAAACTCTACCAGAATCGTGAGGTAAAACGTGGATCTCGATATGATACAATGGACAGCGAAATTCCATGAAGACGTACGATTTCTCGAATATATTTCTGACTTAGGGTTTCCAATTTCTCAGAAGTTCGAACTAGTAGGAAGTGTGCTGATTTGGTGAGGCGATCTATGATTACCCAGATGGAGTCATGTTCTGCTGGCGATCTTGGTAACCTAGAGACAAAATCCATGGTAACGTGTTTCCACTTCCACCGAGGTATCTCTAGGGGTTGGAGAGTTCCTCCTTGTTTTTGGTACTCGGCCTTAACTTGTTGACAGGTAAGGCATTTGACCACAAAACTTTCTACATCTTTCTTCATGCCATTCCACCAATACTGCCTCTTCAAATCATGATACATCTTTGTCTCTCCGGGGTGGATAGCAAAAAGTGACTGGTGATGCTCCCTCAGGATATCTCTTCTCAGATTCTCAACATTAGGTACGAAAAGTCTTCCTTGGTAGGTCAACTGTCCATGCTTGTTAACTACCCATCTAGGTTTTGATTCTTCCACAATCAGATGCCTTTGAATAAATTCGAATTCCTGATCGTACTTTTGGGCTTCCATGACTCGTTGACAGAGATTTGTTGTCGCCACCGTTAAACAAAAACAACTTTCGTCCTCTGACTCTATTGGTTGAAATCGAAATTCGTTGACCGTTCCCATCATCTTCTATTCCCTTGAGGCCATACTAGCCATCGTGCTCCTCGTTTTCCTGCTAAGGGTGTCGGCTACCACGTTAGCCTTGCTTGGGTGATAGGCTAATGTAAACTGGTAATCCTCTAAATATTCTATCCAGCGACACTGCCTCATATTAAGACCCCTTTGGGTGAACAGGTATTTCAGACTTTTGTGATCAGTAAAAAGCTTGAATCATTCTCCATAGAGGTAATGTTTCCATAACTTTAGTGCGAATACCACTGCCGCAAGTTCTAGGTCGTGGGTATGGTAATTTTGCTCATGTGGTTTCAATTGTCTTGATCCGTAAGTTACCACCTTACCATTCTGCATTAGTACACATCCTAGACCATCATTTGATACATCGCAATACACCGTATACCCAACCTCTCGTTCGGGTATAATTAGGATTGGGGCACTGGTCGACCTTTCTTTGAGCTCTTGAAATGCTGCCTCACACTTATCATTCCACTCAAACTTCACCATTTCTGCGTTAATCTGGTCAATGGGCGTGCTAACTTTGAGAAATCCTAGATGAATTTATGGTAATATCCTGCTAGTCCAAGGAAACTACGAACTTCGAAAACATTCCGAGGTGGCTTCCACTCCATAATAGCTTCTACTTTGGTTGGGTCCATAGCTATTCCTTCCTTAGACACTACGTGTCCCAGAAATTTCACTTCGTGTAACCAGAACTCACACTTGCTTGCCTTAGCAAAGAGTTGTGACTCTCTTAACTTCTGCAAGACAATTCTCAGATGCTGTTCATACTCTTCTTCAGATTGGGAGTATACAAGGATGTCCTCTATGAAGACTACTATAAACTGGTCAAGGTAGGGCTAAAAGAGTTTATTCATCAAACTCATGAAAACTCATGGGGCATTAGTTAAGCCAAAGGGCATGACTACAAATTCATAATGTCCATATCGGGTTCTGAAGGCTGTCTTTGGTATATCCTCCTCCTTGACTCGAAGCTGATGGTATCCGGAGCGAAGGTCGATCTTTGAGAAACAAGCTGATCCTCGCAACTGGTTGAAGAGATCATCGATACGAGGTAGGGGGTATCGATTCTTAATTGTTACCTTGTTCAGCAGACGGTAGTCGATACAGAGACGTAAGGTTTCATCCTTTTTCTTAGCGAACAGTGCTGGCGCTCCCCATGGTGACATACTAGGGTGAATGAAACCTTTGCTAAGCAATTTATGGAGTTGGATCTTCAATTCTTTCAGTTCGGCGGGTGCCATGCAGTGGGCTGCAATCGAAATCGGTGCGATTTAAGGATGAAGTTCTATCGTGAACTCGATCTCACGATGCAGGGGTAATCTAGGGAGTTCTTCTGGGAATACGTCTTTGTACTCACACACTACTCGGGGTAACTCGGGGGTTGATGAGACATTCATACTAGCAAGTAGACACGTTAATCTCTCTACAAAATTACTCGATTCGTTGTCCTTCACATTACTCGGGGTTAGAATCTCGTGTCGTTATCCTTGGATTCGCGCAGTGGTGCCGTCTTTCGCTTGTGCCCATATCTTCTTTTGTCGGCAGTCAATGATAGCATGGTGTCCCGATAGCCAGTCCATTTCAAGAATTACATCGTAGCCATTGAAATCCATGACTTGTAGGTCACAGGTCATAGGGGTATTGGTTATTCGTAACGTACAGGCTTTACAGATAGAGTCTACTTGGGTTTGATTTCCTAAGGGTGTGACGATACTTAGGGTTTATTCTAATGCTTCGGGTTCTTAGAGTAGGGACTTCACACAATCTAGATATACAAAAGAATGGGATGCTCCAGAATCAAATAGTACTTTCACTAAGGTGTTGAATAATACAAACATACCTTGTATGACTTGGGTATTCTCCAGTTCTTCTTCCTGTAGTGCAAAGATGCGGCCTCCCATTGGTCGATTCCCATTGTTGTTCTTGAGATTTCTAGTCTTCTGTCCATTGCCCAAGTTTCCTTGTGGTCTCTGATTCTTGTTAAGTCGGGGTCTTCCTCTTCCATTTTGCTATTGAATAGCGGATCCGGTGACTTGGACTTGTTACGGGAATCTAGGCTGCTGGGCTTGAGGTTGCCTCAACTGCTGGGGTTGGTTGTTCAGATTCCTCTGCGTGCGGTTCGGGCACTCATACCTCTTATGCCCTGGTCAGTTGGACTCAAAGCATATCGTGGATGTTGCAGGAGGGTCCCTTGGTCGCCCCTGTGGGTACTCTCGGTGGTACGGCTTTTTAGGGATATATACCTAGTTGCTCTTCATCGGTCCCCCGGAGCTGGTACTTTCTTTCTTTTAGTTCCACGTCTTTCTCGAGTCAGCTTGATCTGTCTCAGCTAGCAAGGCTGCGTGTACTACCTGGGTATAGGTAGGGAGTTGCAAGCAAATCACCTTTGCTTGGATAAGCGGCTCCAAGCCCCATTCGATCTTTCGTGCCTTAGATTCTTCGTATGGTACGATAGTCGTGGCAAAGCGGCTTAACTCCTCAAAACGGTTCACATACTGTGTTACTGTCATTGTCCCTTGCTTAAGCTCTAAGAATTCTCAGATTTTCTCTTGACGGAAAGGGGCTGGGAAATATTTTTCTAGAAACAGACTCTCAAACTGCTCCCAAGTCAGAGTCGCTACCTCCTGGGTGTTGGTGATCAGAGTCCACCAATGATCGGCTTCTCCCTCTAGCAGATGGGCAGCTAAGGCCACTCGGTCAGTCTCATCCTGGACTCCCATTTAGTTGTACAGTTTCTTGACTGCCCTCAGCTATTCCTCTGCCTCCCTCGGTTCTACTCTCCCTCGAAACGTCGGGGCTCGTTGCCTCCCTAACTCCGATGGAAACCAGGCTTGGTCACGTACGTGCGGGCGATTCTCGTAGCACTTGAGAAAGTTTTGGTGCCTCATCGTTGGTGGGTACGTTGGCTTGTCGGTGATTAAGTCTTCTACCTGCCATTCTAGAATAAAAGAGTAGAGTGTTACGATTCTGGGAGTTATTTCAGTTCTTAAATGTTTATTATGGGTTGGAATTTTACAGAGTTAGATTAACAATTATAGAATTGCTTATGGAGATTTTGACATCAAAGGTTTGCATTTCATTTCAACTCATAGTCAATACAAGTTTGTCAAGTTCACACAGCACACATACAATTTTGTTTTTTAAAAGGAAAAGTACAAGCCTATCACGCTAACATTTAAACAAACAAGTGCGGATAAAAATGGCAGACAATCGACTCGCGTTCCCAGGTCGCCTCGATAACATTGTAGTACTGCCACTGTACCTCAACGTGCCAGACGCTATTCGTCCCCACATGTACTCTGTTGGTTACGGCGATCAGAGTCTCTCGGTATGTCTCGGGGTCGTCGAAGTTGATGGCCGGATCATGCGGGTTGATAATTCCTCTCTCATTGTCGGCCTCTGGTACTGCATCCACCTTATGGTCAGCTCATCCCCCATTCGTGTCTTAAACCCGGGAGGAAAGTCTAAGCGATAAAGTCTTCGGCTGCACTTTTCGATTACACGTACTGGCCTCAGGTAGCGCGGGAAGGCCTCTGATTTTCTCCACATGCACATGTGCTCTGGATAAATCCTGGCGTATAGTGATCTCTCACATAAAAGTCTTGGTACTCGGGACAACTATAATAAATGGTGGCTCATCAGACTCGGGTAGTGGTACCTCAAACTGATCGTACGGGAAATCAATCGCCATTTCTTCTTCTTCGTCATCGTCGTCCTCTTCGTCATCAGCATCGAATTCTTCCTCATTTGGCTCTTCATTCGTCTCTATCTCATCACCTTCGTCATCTGCGTTGGTCTGCCGTTCCTCAGGAAAAACCCACGCTAAAGGGACAACGTCAATCGGCTCTTGCTCCTCTACAGGTATCTCCTTTGGGTCCTCTTCTGAATCTGAATCTTCAGGTTCCGGTCCCGCCCATGGTTCCTCTACTAGTTCTGCGTCGGACGCCATCCTAAGAAAGAAAAGATAGAGAAAACTTCTAAGGTAAAGATTTTAAGTTATTAAAATTATAAATGATAAATTACTAGTATAGACATCCTATAGAGTTTCTACGCTACAAAATTTGTAATCTCCCATTTTTCAAGGCTTGAAGGTTCACTAAACCTAGGCTCTGATACCAACTGTGACACCCAATTCCCCAGGCATGTCGGGACATATGTAACTATAAATAAGAGACATATTCTAACCGATCATTCATAAATACATAAGATAGTTAATACATCATTAACAGTTCAGAGATAGTTCAAAATACTTAATAAGTACAATCATCCAGAAAGTTTAACAAAAGTTACATTATATCCGTCAAAAATTGAACAAAAAGATCAAAAAGAGACGTTCTACGTCTTCAAACTGTGTCGTTGGGGTTGACCTACTCCTGCCACTCTCCATCTTCTGCAATTTCTTCTCCTTCAATGAACTCGCCTTCCTTAAAGGGTCCTTCTTTGTCACCCATGGCATAAATGTCATGAGCTGGAGCCCAGAAGAAAATTCTCTAAACTGTCTAACAAAATCGCGACAAGATATTCCACAATACATATCATATAACACCCAATGTGAAGTTACAGGCTATTTATCATTTTCAACAAGATGAACATATATAAGGACAAAAGAATAAGTGTGTGACGCAAATGAATTGTAACGCAGATGGCCAACCCAGTGTACTTCTAGAACAGTATCATAAATTCCACGTTGGAAATTACAAAGTAAACTTGATGGCTCTTGATTACCGAACCTATCCTCGCCTCGTTGCGAATAGTAAATTTTCATTGCCGAGTTTTATGCCAAAGCTGTTTTACTCAATGGCAATGGCGTGGGGACCGACCTTTATCCAATTTTATCCATCCTTATTCCAGGTCGACCAGTCCCACCTTAAAAACAAGGATACTAATTAGGTGTCAACCCAAAGTCTAAATAAAGCTAGTGACGAATCCATGGTGTCTAATTCTCCCTTTTTATAATAAAAACCTCCAAATTCATTTCCAAACATGGCTATCAGGGATGCCCTAGACCCACAACCACTGAACAATAATTCCCAACCCAGTTAAAAAGGTACAAAGGACTTTGATAACCCAAGATTCAATGTAATAATGCCCATGTATGTGCAATATGCCTCTTGTGTACAACTAATCATTGCATGGTGCATAAACATGACATGGCACATTGTACAACTTGCTAAAGTATTAAGTGCAAACATGTGAAGTATAATAATAATTTAAGCAACATGGACTCGAACCATTGGTATGAGTTCATTTCATCAAAAGTATCATTTTCATACTCTAATTACTTACAAAATTCATATAAGGTTCACACACTCAAGTCTCATAAGTAACACACCATTCAAACACTTAGCCAATTTTAGGTATAAGTTTAATTGCTAGTTTTAAAGTTGCGATAGTATTTCTAAGCACTTACACATTGATTTAATTTTTGAGATTTTAACACCAATTAGATAAAAATATTTTCTAAAATTTTCATGTTTATCACTGATACTAGATCCTAAGGTACGGGGGTCATTTATTTTATTTAAGTAAAAACGGTTCAGTAATTTATAGAGAAATGCACAGGAATTAAGCTTCTGTTGGTCACTGTTTTAGGGCATCAATTCATGGTCTATGGCTCTGATTTTTGGTGGGATTTTAGCTTAAGGTGTCCCCTACAAGTTTCATGTTTTGAGTTGGGGTAAGTTATTTTGAAAAAGTTTGAGAATTTTGTCAATTTATAAAAAGAGTTCAGTGAGCCTAAAAAAGGCCTGCTGGGTGTGTTTTTGACAGAAAATATTCAAAACCTTTGGTATATAATCCGAGGGTATTTTGGGCTGATTTTTTTCTCAGTAACTAGTTTAATATGTTAGCTACAAAGTTTATATTTACTACTTTTAGATTTGGCTTCAAAAAAATTAAGTTTTACGTCTCACAAAAAGATGTGACAGAGAGGTTTGTCAGTCACTGAACCTTAACAGGGACTTTGAGAAGGCTTTTGACCTATTAAGATTTAATATTTTTGGCTAATTTTTGGTGGACTGAAAGATAAATGTGTCATATACAAGTTTTATGTTTTGACCTAAACTCGGTTCTCACTCTAATTTAAGGTTTTTAGGTCTGCAACTTAGAGTGGTCAAGATCTGACACTCTTTGGTAAAAATAAAATATTTGGAGTTCTATATAACGAAATTATTTCAAACCAATTTTTTATGAAAGATAATTCAAAAATCTATATCTGGACACAAAAATTACTTTAAGAACATTTTTCTACATTTAGTTATGGTGTTTTAAAGTCGGTGGCAGAAAGTGAGTAAGTCTAGAAAATCATGCTACTTAGGATTTTGCTTGCTTAGCTTATGTTATGTACATTTTTGATTGTTTTCTTTGCATGCATGTTGTAAACTCACATAAACCAAAAATTTAGAACATGTTTAAGTCATAAAACTCAAAGATATACGCATGCAAATACATACAAAGCTTACTAATACATAAATAGTCCTTAAATCGCTCATACGACGCATTGTTGACTCATTCTTTATTTTATTTTGTTAAGATTTGTTATAGAGATGGATTGAGGGGTATATTGGGAGAGAATATTAGAAGATTTAAGGGAGTTGCTTACCTCATTTAAAGCTCAAATGGATGAAGGAGATATAAACTTAATTTTATAGCACATTTTTTGAGCCTTTCTTCATTTCTCTTTCTTCCTTCTTTCTTCTCTTATTCTTCTCTCTTTCTTCTCTTATTCTTCTCTCTTAGAACACTTAAAATTTTTGGAGCCTCTCTCTCTCTCACTTCTCAGCCGAACCATTTGAAGGAGAATGGAGGAACTTAGACCTTGTTTTTATAGAAAAATTTAAGTGGAAGGATAATTTTTGTGTAAGAGAAATTTTAAATTTTCTAAATTATCATTGGTTACATGAGAGGCGAGAGTGGTTTGAGAGAGATATATATTAGTCTTTTGTAGGTGGGATTCGGCTGGGCTGTTAGGGGAAACTTAAAAGTCATTTTTTGCATTATTTTAATGTTTAAATTGTATTTTGGTACATTTTTGTGAATATAAATGTTTAAAATATTAATTTTATGTACCTAAACCTACTAAAATTTATTATATTAATGTATTTGTAATTAATTTAGTATTTTTATAATTTATCATAATTTTGATAACAATTAATTAAATAAGTGTATATGCTTTTAAGCTAAATTAAGTTAGTTTGACTAGAATTAATTTTTTGACTTATTTATTGAGTAGAGATTTTAAATAATTATGTGTTTACTTTTTTTGAACTATATTATTATATTATTTTTTTATATTATTTGTATAAAAAGTGTTGGATCAAAATAATGCTGAACTTATACATATTTTTCTCATTTTTAAGCATAAAAAGGCAAAAAGTGACTTTTTGGGGCACATATTCCTAGGTGGCTGGCCATACAAGGGAATTTTGGTCATTTTTGTTGTTATTTTATATTTATTAATTAATTGTGTATAAATATCTAACTTTGGGTGTTCATGTGTCAAATTTTAGATTTTTAAGATTTTTTGCTATACTAGGGACAAAATGGTCATTTTACCTTAATTATGAAAAAATTTTATTTTTAATTTAATATTTTATGTTATTTAGTTGATTTAAGTTATTACGAGACTTTCCTAAGTTCTAGTGCCTTTCCTATGAGTATTTGGTCTCTTTTAGGGTTTTCGGATCAAATTAGAATTTTTGGGCTAATTAGGGTTTGTTCCTTATTCATGTAGCGACTTAGATTCTCATTGTCTATTCATTGTTAATACTATAGTTCGAGCCGGATTGTTACATGGACCATTCCTTCAAAAGTGTTTGGAGAATGCAAACCAAAGTCCAAATTAAGTTCTTTATTTGAAAGTGCATGAAATATATTAACCCTACCAACCTAAACCAATCCAAGAAAAGAATTCAGATAGACTCAGGTACCCTTATTGTGGAGAGGATGTTGAATAGTGGAGCATATAGTCCTGCATTGCAAAAAAGGAAAACAAATATGGCTCTACTCCCCAAAGCGATTTAACTCGAATCATGAGGATAACTTCTCCTCATGTTGGAAAAGGATGTACTTTATTGCACGAAAGGTAGGTGACTCGACAAGAACCACGGGGTTAATAGCAACTCTGTGTTGGCACATTTGGAAAGTTAGGAACGTATGGGTTTTCTCAAAGCAATTGATGGATGTTCATAATATATCTAACTCAATGAGAACAGAGATATCTTTAGCAGTAGGAAGCCTTATGTATGTTATGTTTTACACTAGACCTGACATCTATTTTATCATTGGCATAGTTAGCAAATATCAGCCTAATCTAGGGCAAGAGTATTGGACAACGGTAAAATATATAATGAAGTACCTAGAAAAAATTAGGGATTATATGTTGGTTTACCAAGCAAATGGTCTAGTACATTTGGGGTACACGAATTTAGATTTTCAATCAGATAAG
The DNA here is from genome assembly GCA_034768845.1 of Heliamphora exappendiculata. Taxonomy (NCBI): domain Eukaryota; kingdom Viridiplantae; phylum Streptophyta; class Magnoliopsida; order Ericales; family Sarraceniaceae; genus Heliamphora; species Heliamphora exappendiculata. The sequence continues at coordinate 54,387 of JAOTRH010438114.1, read as the reverse complement.
AATTCTCAAAAGTCTATATCGGGATATGTATTTACCTTGGGAGGTGGAGTTATAAGTTGGAGGAGTATCAAGCAGTCCTGTATTACTAATTTGTCATGCCCTAAACCTAAGGCACACGACCATCCAAGAAAAACCATTTTATGATACCACAGATCTGACAAAACCATTTGAAAAATGCATTTTCGAGTGTTTGATTTAAGTAAAAGAATAGTCTAAAGGAAATAGGCTAAAAGTTCTAAGAGCCAACCTTCCAAACAAAACAAATAAGATTTTGTTAAAATCTGCCCAGACTGCTTGAGCGGTCTAAGGACTGATCGAGCGGTCCATGCCGGCTTTAGGTCCTTACCCACAGACCTGCAAATAACCGAGAAGTGCTTTTGACCGCTCGATAGACCGCTCGAGCGGTCTGGCTCTATACCACTTTTTTCAAAAGCCAAGTTTGAAACCCAAAAATCTATCTGTTTTCATGCATCATGGAAAGCCTCATGGTATGAACTAATCAACTTAAAACATACTAAATCATGGTTTTAAAAACACTCTCGAAGCATAAGAATCATTAACGAACCAAAATCCAACCAAAAGTATATGATATAACTTGAAATGAAAACCACCAACCCGAGGATTCTCCCATGTTCGTACTTACATGCATGCAATTCATGAGTGAATGGCCTTATGGCTTAACAAAACGATTATCAACTAGCACAAGTTTCAAAACATGGTGTTAAATAATTACATGTACCACATATACATAGCCCAAAGGATCTTCCTATATAAATGTAATTTTACCCTAAAGCTTCAAAAATGGTCTCCTCGACTTAGCTTCTCAATCAATCATCTCCTTTTCATTATCACTTGAAATGGATTAAACAACATGTTAGCCCAAGGGTTTTTTAAATAGATTTATGCCTTTTGTGCTGATGTTGGAGGTGAAACTACCAAGATCATTATTTTTGTAAACGATTTTAGGTAAAAAATTAACTGGACAGGTAAACGCCAAAATGGGTTATAGATAAAACTTTTGACGTTGAACGATCAAAATAAAACCCGAGTAACCAAAGTTAATTTAGATGAATACTTTTTGTCGATCTATTCTTCAACAATAATTTGATTCCGAGTTGAAACTCTAGTTAGATCTTCTACTGTATTCCTTTACGCGATCCTCAAACGTAGTGTGGGTTACAGTCTATCGAGAACTCGTACCGGCAGAACTCTTATATATTTAGTATTGAAAGAAAAAATATGATCTATGATATATGATATATAATCTATCAATCTCAAACTGGTTCAGTCTACCCGCATATATATAGGGCTACAGCAGGGACCTGTGGAGTAATTATGAGTAAGACTTCCAGTGGAATACAGATATCTACCATCGATTTTTGCAATTATAAAAAGACGCAGCAGTTTTTACAATTTTCATAAAATACTGAATTACAATTCACACCACTAAAGAACTATAATTGTACTCTGACCCATAATCTCAAGATCTTCTTGCATTGAGCTCATTTATTAAATGCTTACTATTTCTTCCCATATTAAGATTCCCGATACCCGCCTATTAAATTTAATTACTGAAAATTTAATTTAATTAGTATTTTGATATTCCTTAAGTCCTTTCGCTTAACTTATTTGATTGCTGGATAATCAAATCCACATGTAGGGTTTGGCCCGGTCAAAACTTATAAGCATGTTTAAGAGGGTATCGTCATTCTTGATCTTTCGGAACGTAGATTTTGTCAATAATTAATATTTACCATATACATAACACCGCTATCCAACTCACCGGAATATAAACCCATATAAGATCACACCCTCTAATGAATCAAAATAACGAATATTAAATATATGCAATTAAATAATTATTTCAAGATTAAGAGGATAAGCGTTATTCATAATAATCTTGGAGTGTGAATTAATTTATATAGTCAGTACAAAATTATTCACTCTAAATGTCCCGTTCAATACACACAAAGTGTACTAATACAGAGAGTCAGAACAATAGACGACGCTATTATCTGTTCCTCGTAACCAAAATAGACCTACGAAAATTCTGTGCTACAGTCATACCGATGGTATATCCATTTCCATATAAATTATGAATATAAAACTTATATTCTGTAAGAACTTAAAATTTGATCTTCTGTGTGCAAACTGTACTCTACATACCAAATTAAATACTATACAAAATATTGGATATCCATGCATATCAAAAAAATGATACACATACATTGCTCATAAAAATTCTCATAAATATAAAAAATTAATTTTATTAAATAAAATTAAATACTAAAAATATTATTTTTAGTATACCAACTATAATAATCTCCCACTTATACTCAAAATTATACTGCCATACATCTGACTCCCATGCCCTCTACATGACTATCAAATGTCTTAGCCGGTAAACTCTTTGTAAAAGGATCAGCAAGGTTGTCTTCTGATGCAATCTTGGTCACAGCAGCATCACCTCTCTGTACAATTTACGCTCAATGTGCTTTCCTTTCTTATGGACCCTTGGCTCCTTCGAGTTTGCAAATGCTTCGCTATTGTCACAGTAAAGTGTAATAGCTGACTAAACTGAAGGTACCACATCTAGATCTAGTAGGAAGTTCTTGAGCCAAATGGCTTCTTTGGCTGCTTCAGAAGCTACCACATACTCAGCCTTCATGGTGGAATCAGCAATGCAAGACTGCTTAATACTTTTCCAACTTATGGCTCAACCTCATAAGGTAAACACATATTTTGAGGTAGACTTACGGGAATCCATGTTAGATTAGAAATATGAGTCTATGTACCCCAAAGGTACTAGACTGTCTGCCTAGTAAACCAACATATAATCCTTAGACCTTTTCAGGTACTTGATTATATTTTTTTACCGTAATCCAATGCTCTTGCCCTGGGTTAGACTGATATCTGCTAATCATGCCAACGGCAAAGCAGATGTCGAGTCTAGTGCAAAGTATAGTATACATGAGGCTTCCTACTGCCAAAGTATAAGGAATCACCTTCATGTTCTATATTTCATCAGGTGTCTTAGGACACTGATCCTTGGATAGAGTGCTTCCATGCCTGAAATGGAGAAACTATTTCTTGGAATCCTACATGCTAAAATGAGCAAAGATATTATCGATATACTTTACTTGTGATAAGCCCAACATCTTTTATTTTCGATCTCACACAAGCTTCATCTCAAGGATGTGACTGGTTTCTCCTAAGTTTTTCATATCGAATTGCTCAGATAACCATACTTTAACCGTAGATAATGTCCCACATCATTTTCGATGAGTAAAATATCGTCTACATAAAGTAGTAGAAAGATCACCACGCTTCTATCACGCTTTTTGTACACACAGGACTCATCCAGACTTTGATCAAAATCATAAGATTTTATAGCTTGATCAAATCGAGTGTTCCAAGACTTCGATGCCTACTTAAGTCCATAAATGGATCTCTTAAACTTGCACAACATGTGGTCCTAACCCTTTGCAATGAATCTGTCTGGTTGTATTATATAGATACACTCGTCAAGACTTCTATTAAGGAAAGCTGTCTTAACATTTATTTGCCAGATTTCGTAATCGAAATGAGTAGTAATGGATAAGAGAATCCAGATAGACTTAAGCATGGCTACCGGCGAAAAAGTTTCCTCATAATCGATCCATTCTTTCTGAATGAACCATTTAGTAACAAGCCTAACTTTGAAGGTTTCAACCTTCTCGTCTACTCTTCTCTTTCTCTTGTAGATTCACTTGCATCTAATAAGTTTTATCCCTTTGGGTGGTTCTACAAGTTCTCATACCTGATTAGAATACATAGATTTTATTTTTGAATTTATAGCCCTTTGTCAAAGATTTGCATCTTTGTCTTTTATTGCTTCATTATAGTTACAGGACTCGATATCTAGTTCAACCGGGATCTTGTCAAACGACTCTCCCAAGAACATATACTGATCAGGTTGATGAACAACCTTCCCATTACGACGAGACACTATTTGTGTTTATGTACTAGCAGTAATAGGCTGTATAGAATTTGAACCCAGTGCATCATCACCTTATTCTTGATTTGCACCTGTCCTGATAATTCTCCCACTACAACGAGGTAATGGAATATCAGTGACTTGTGATGCCTCTTCCGTTCTACTGGTATTTTCTCTCAGTTCATCCGGAACAATTTTACTTTTGGGCCTATGTTCCATAATATAATCATCTTTCAGGAATCGGGCATTGGTGCTAACAATGACCTTCTGATCCTTAGGATTATAAAATAAACCACCATTCTTTCGCTTGGGATACTCCACAAAAAATAGACTTCTGTCTTCGGTTCCAACATACCCGTGTTTCCTTTCAGCACATGTGCTGGACATCCCCAAATCCGAATGTGTTTCAGACTAGGCTTATGCCCGGTCCACAATTCTATAAGAGTAGAAGGTACTGACTTAGAAGGTACCACGTTCAGAATGTAAGCCACTATCTCTAAAGTGAGTCCCCAAAACGAATCTGGTAAACTTGAATAACTCATCATTACCTTACCATATCTATAAGAGTCTTATTCCTTCTTTCTGCTACACCATTCTGCTGTAGAGTGCTAAGTGTAGACAACTGGGATGTAATCCACTCTGATGACAAGTAGTCTTTAAACTCTCTAAAGAGATATTTTTCACCACGGTCGGATCGTACTGATTTGATACTTTTATCTAAAAGCTTCTCTGCATCCACATTGAATTATTTGAATTTCTCAAACCATTCAGACTTACGGTGCATCAGGTAAATGTATCCATACCTTGAGTAGTCATCAATGAAACTGACGAAGTACTCAAAGCCACCTCTAGCCCAGATTATCATAGGACCACATATATCAGAATGAACTAGCTCCAACGGTTCTTTAGTGTTGGAGGCAAAACTGTCAAGATCATTATTTTTGTAAACGATTTTCGGTAAAAAATTAACTAGACGAACAAATGTCGAAACGGGCTCCAGATAAAAATTTTGACGTCAAACGATCAAAAATAAACCTGTGCAACCAAAGTTAATTTAGAAGAATACCTTTTGTTAATCTAATTTTCAATAATGACTTGATTCCGAGTTGAAAGTCCAGTCAGATCTTCTACTGTATTTTCTTATGTGATCCTCGAACATAGTGTGGGCTACGGACTATCGAAAACTCGTACCTGTAGAACCCCGATATCTTTCGTCTTGAAAAAAAAATTGATATATGATATATGAGATATGAACTATCAATCTCAAACTAGTTCAGCCTACCCGCATACATATAGGATTACAACAGGGACATGGGGACTAATTATAAGTAAGACTTCTAGTGGAACACAAATACCTACTAGCGGGTTCTGCAATTATGGAAAGACATGCAACGATTTCTCCAATTTGTATAAAACACTGAATTACAGTTCACACCACTAAAGAACTATAATTGCAAGAACTATAATTGCACTATGACCCATAATCTCAAGATGTTCTTGCATTGAGCTTCTGTTATTAAATGCTTACCATTTCTACCCACGTTAAGATTCTCGATACCCGCCAATTAAATTTAATTACTGATAATTTTATTTAATCGGCATCTTGATATTCCTTAAACCATTCCGCTTAACTTATTTGACCGCCGAATAATCAAATTCACCTGCAGGGTTTAGCCAAGTCAAAATTTATAAGCATCCTTAACGGGGTATCATCAATCTCGATCTTTCGGGACGTGAATTTCGTCAATAATTAATATTTACCATATAAATAATACCCGCTATCCAACTCACCGGAATATAGACCCTTATAAGATCGCATATTCTAATGAATCAAAACAACGAATATTAAATATATGCAAATCAATAACTATTTCAGGATTAAGAGGATAAGCACTATTCATAAAAACCTTGAGGTATAAATTAATTTATATAGTCAATATAAAATTAATTACTCTAAATGTTCCGTTCAATGCACACAAAGTGTACTGAAACATAGAGTCAGAATAATAGACGACGCTATTATCTGTTCTCCGTAAACAAGACAGGCCTACTAAAATTTTGTGCCACTGTCGTACCGATGGTATGTCTATTTCTATCAAAACTGTGAACATAAAACTTATATTCTGCAAGAACTTAAAATTTGATCTTCTGTGTGCAACTCGTACTCTACACACCAGATTAAATACTATACAAAATATTGGATATTCATGCATATCAAAAAAATGATACACATACATTGCTCATAAAGATTCTCATAAAAATAAAAAATTAATTTTATTAAATAAAATTAAATACTAAAAATATGATTTTCAGTATACCAACCCTAACAATCTCCAACTTATACTCAAAATTATGCAGCCATACATCTGACTCCCATGCCCTTTACATGACTATCAAAAGTCTTAGCCGGTAAGCTCTTTGTAAAAGGATCTGCAAGATTGTCTCCTGATGCAAGCTCTATGTTTAACTGAAAATCTGAGTCTGTGTACCCCAAATGTACTAGATTATCTGCTTGGTAAACCAACGCATAATTCTTAGTTCTTTTCAGGTACTTGATTATATTTTTTATTACAATCCAATACTCTTGTCCTGGATTAGACTGATATTTACTAACCATGCCAACGGTAAAACAGATGTCTGGTCTAGTGTAAAGTATAGCATACATAAGGCTTTCTATTACCGAAGCATAAGGAACCGCCTTCATTTTTTCTATCTTATTAGGTGTCTTAGGACATTGATCATTGGATATAGTGATTCCAGGCTTGAAGGGGAGAAATTATTTCTTGAAATCTTGCATGCTAAAATGAGTAAGGATATCATCGATATACTTTGCTTGTGATAAGTCTAACATTTTTTTTTGATCTCGCACAAGCTTGATCCCAAGGGTGTGACACGCTAAAACTATTTGCTCGCCTCGAGCTCAGATGGATTTTGCAACAATTTCAGTCACAGATATAAGGCCAGGATTCTTTTTTTTTAATCTTTCACTGGTTTGAATGAGTTATTACAATTGGATACGTAAGAGTAGTCCAAATCCATTGTATTAACGGAATAACACTGAAGGTGTGCCCTATTATGTAGTACTAGTAATCGAGCCGTGAAAAAAATTTGGTTAATTTGTAATAAAGAAAAGGAAATATTTTTTAAAAATATATGTAGGCACACTCTCTATACTAATATATATATCAGCTTGAAAAACGGTAGATAAACTCGATTAACCCTAGAGGGGGGTGAATAGGTTTATCCACGGTAAATTTAAAAATTAACATGATTATTTTGAATATGTAAAGAAATAATCAATATCTATGAAAGATAAACACGAGATATAACGTGGAAACCCTTGAGATAAACTCCGGGATGAAAACCATGACACCGACACAAAAAGCACTTTTCACTATGAATAAACAGATTCCACAGATTAATGTCTGATCCGAGTAAGTTTTAAGTGTGAATGAATAATCAAAAATATAAAAAAATATAGTCTGAGAGAGAAACTCAATCTAAGTGGTGTGTGCATTTTTTTTTAAAAAAAGATCAAAGGCACTTAGATTGGTACAAGAGAGTAGACAAAATTTGACAAAGTGTAGGAAAAACAAAATGTGCCAAAAATGTCACTGCAAAGGTGGCAAGATTTCAGTCTCTAGGTGCTTGAGCGCCTTGCCAGCGCATGAGCGCTCGAGCGCGCCACAGGCGCCTAGCGAGCGCCATAAAGGGATAAGGCTCGGATTTGACCATAGGCGCTCAAGCGTTGATCAAGCACATGATAAAGCGCTCGAGCGCTTCTCAAGCCCTCGAAAAGCGCCTAAGAGCGCTCAAGCGCTCCAAGAGCACTTAACGAGCGGAGTAAACTAGAAAGTCATAAGCCATGCCACAATAGGGCCAGCGCTCGAGCGCAAAACAGGCGCCAAGCGAGTGCTATACCAGCACTCGAGCACCACTCGAGCGCCCAATGAGCAGAGCCCATTGGAAAAGGTGGTACAAGGGCAGCGCTCGAGCGCGTCTTGAACGCTTAACGAACGCCAAGATAGCGCTCGAGTGCCTCTCAAGCGCCTAGCGAGCGTTGAGAGGAAGCAAAGAAAACAAAAAGAAATGAGGGGCATGCAACAAAATGATGAAACCTAAAGTGGCCCAACCCAAACCAAAATACAGACACTATGTGGTTTTGTTGAAGAACTAGAAAACATGCCAATTACATTTACAATCTCCCCCTTTGGCATTTCTGGGACAAAACCCCAAACCAACAAAAAGATACAGGGAAAGAAAATAAAAACATCCTAAACTAACTCTGAGGCAAATGGTCAAGACCAGAAGATGAGGACGCTTTCAATCCCTGATACAGATGATGTTAGAAATCAAACATACATAGATTGCATATGCAGATAAAAGAGCATGATTCTCATCACAAGAGACTAGCATTTGCATATAGCCCATGAAAATGAAACTGATATAAAATGAGTTTTACTACACAGATGTATACAACGAAAATATATATAAAAGTCAATCCTAAAAAAAATACATGTGTGTAGAAACCCCAAGCTCAAAAGATGAAAACAAAAGAAACAAACTACCTATCTCCCCTAGCTGTACAAGTCCCCCTATCTATGCAACTCCCATATCTCCTATACATCTTCTCCCCATTTTTGGCCCGGAAGAGCTATGCACCGGAAGGACCAGCACCAGGAGGATCGCCTCCGTCGTCGTCACGAGCAAGACTCGGGTAATTGTTCTCAATGTGCCGATGGAGACGCTACACCTGGATCTAGAGAGAGGCGACATGGGAGTCGAGATCAGTCATCCGCTGCTGAAGGAGATCATGACCCGACGCAAACTGGCTGCGAAGGAGCTCCTGCCCAGAATAAAGATCTCGCATACTCGTGCCGAGGGAGTAGAAAGCGAGTTTCGAACCTCTCAAGATGACTTAGAATGGTGACGTAGGCATCACCACTAGAGGAGGGTCCGAAAGAGGAAGACGGTCCAAAGGATGAGGAGGGACCAGGCAGAGGACAAAAAGACGGTGGAGGGGCTTGAGGGGCCGGAGGAGCAGTAGAAATAGCCGGAGCAGGAGGCATGAAAATGCTCGAAAAGATGAGCTGAATGGGGGAAAACTCAGGATCCAGACGGAGATGAATGGGAAGGACATTGGGGTCAGTCGAGATATGAGCATTGCTCAGATTCTCATATTGAGCAGAAAAATTTCCTTTTGGGAAGACCGAAGGCTCATAAGGAAAAACGGGGATGGAACGAGCATTACAAAGGCGGGTGATGAGGGAGCAAAAGGGAAGACCCATAGTGCCCTGAGGCTGGTGCACATAGTTGGCGATCTGAAGCCAGATACGCCGGGGAAGGTCATAGGAAAAGCCACGCCCAATGGTGTACAATAGCTCGGCCTAAACAGGTGGAATGCCAAAAGTATGGCCGGTAGGGTCAATATTCGAGGCAACTATTTTGTTAAGTGCCCGATATGAAAGAGTGAGGTGGGCCTGTTTGAGGGTAGGTTTGTAGTAGTGGGCCCCACAGGTGAGCTTCTGGGTGACCTCACGACAGATCAGGGCAACAACCTCGTCAAAAGGAAATTGGGGGTCCGGAACAAACGGAGCCCCCAATAGGGTAACGATATCCTCAGCAGTGAGGATAAACTGTCGACCCCCGTATCCATGAAGTGAGGGTGAAGGTGTCAAAAGAGATGTCAGAGGTGTTGGCATAAAATTCCCAAACCATCTCGGAAAAACAACCCCATGACCCTGGAAAGCGCCATTCCAGCCACGCGCGGTGAACTGGGCAGCGAGGCCGTTATTCACAAAGGTGTGGATATGAACGGTCCGCTCCATCAGAACACCCCGGTTGGCTAGAGCAGCGTACTACTTTTTAGCCTGGGTGGAGATGAAAGAGTCGTACCTGAGGTGGCTCGGGCGTTTCCACCCTTGGGACTTAGTCCCAGAAGGCTCGCCGGCCAGAAAAAAAATAATACCAACACCGCATAAGAAAAAGCAAGTCACAAGAAATGCATAGGAGAGAGAGGAGAGAGACAAAGGAGAGGAAGAGAGAAATACCCATGATTGCCGAGGTGAGGAGAAAAGAATACGAAAAGTCGCCGAAAAGATCAAGGATCGCCTGAGGGATGCTAGAGAGAGAAAGAGTGAGAGAAAGAAATGAGCTAGAGGGGGGACCCACCATTTAAATAGAACCCAGAGAATCGGTGCTTGAGCACCTCACAGGCGTATGTTACCACTTGAGCGCTTAAGCGCCCAACGAGCGTGTGTTAGCGCGTTGGCGCTTGAGTGCCTATCGAGCGCCTATCGAGCGCCTAGCAAGCGCAGCTCACTATTCGAAAAACTGCTACCCCAGGCAGCACCCCAAACTTAAAAATAGACAAGCAGGCATTCGTGCAGGCACACAAGATCACACAGTGAAACAATATATATGAAAATACGTGTGAAGGCTTACAAGATGAACCAAGAAATATGCAAGATAAGACAGCAAGAATATGAGATCTGTGAACCAAGGATAACACAAGCTAAATATCTTCGCATGAATTAGAGTACGAAATCAAGTTTAGGCTAACTAAGCATGGAGTAACAGGCGCAAAAAGTAATTACAAAACCAATGCATTAAAGGTGTACATCGGGACACCCGGATAAATAGGAGCATGAGACTTAAAGAGTAATACGGAAAGACACAAACCAAAGATCAAAATACCATAACCGACAAGAAGACATTGAAGTCAAACTGCCTAGAATTTGGACCCTGATTCATACGCACAAACCTCAGTCAGGAAAAGAGAAAAGGCCAGGCACATAGCCAATATCAATAATTTTATTCCCCCTTTTTTTTATTATTATCATTTCTTTCTTTTTTTTGTTTTAAGAGAAGGAGGAGGTGAAGAGAGAATCCTTTCAGAAGATGGTACTATCCAGAGAAGATAAGCACAATCTCATAGGCCGTCACAGACATAAGGATTGGGATATAGATAAGAAAGAAAGCAACTGAAGGTAAACCACAAATATTGGTCATCCAAGCAACTGAAGGAGGGACACCAAGAAAATTAGTTGAAATCTATCTTATAGACCCAGCAGGACATCATGCTCCGAGAGTGCGTCTGTGAATGCATGGTTTACACAAAACTTAATTGCCTTGAAACATACATGATTGACTAGTTTGAAAGATAAAGTACAATTTCTCATGAGAATGTATCAAGCCAAGAAAGAAAGCAAGAGAGAAAGCAACTGAAGGTAAACCACAAATATTGGTCATCCAAGCAACCGAAGGAGAGACACCAAGGAAATTAGTTGAAATCTATCTTACAGACCCAACAGGACATCATGTTCCGAGAGTGTGTGTGTGAATGCATGGTTTACACAAAACGTAATTGTCTTGAAACATACATGATTGACTAGTCTGAAAGATAAAGTTCAATTTCTCATGAGAATGTATCAAGCCAAGAGCCAGAATATAGGATAATATATGATCACATGATTATCAAAGCAGAATTTTGTAGTTTTATAAGAGCCATCACAGATAAGTAGATAGAACAGGCATACAAGCATGCAAGCCAAAAGATTTTAAATAATAATATTTTTATATATAAATGAAAAATACAAACAAAAAAAGAAAAATACACCCAACCCATTACACAAGAGAGATTAGGCCAAAAGATAGCCTAAGAGATTCAACCTAGAGAAATCTAAGGGTTTAGTGAAGATATCTGCTTTTTGATCAAGAGTGGAAATAAACTCGAGAGAGACGACACCATCTTCAATAAGATCGCGGATAAAATGATGACGAATGTCTGTGTTTGGTGTGCGAGTGTTGGACAGAATTTTTGAAGATATTGATAGCACTAATGTTATCACAAAATACAGTCAGGGTGGCTTGAGTGAAACCATAATCCTGAAGCATCTGTCTCATCCACAACAATTGTGTGCAACTGCCACCTGCAGCAATGTATTTTGCCTTGGCAGTAGACAGAGAAATATAATTTTGCTTCTTACTGAATCAAGTGATCAGACAGTTACCCAAATAGAAGCACCCGCCAGAAGTGATCTTGCAGTCATCAACATTTCTTGATGAGTCAGCATCAGAAAAGGCAGTAAGATCTGTGTTGGTGTCATGAGGATACCATAGACCTAGACTCAGAGTACCTTTGACATACCGTTTGATACCCTTGACAGCGACAAGATGAGACTCTTTAGGATAGGCTTGAAAGCGAGCACAAACTCCTACACTAAAAGACAGATCAGGATGACTAGAAGTGAGATACAGGAGGCTGACTATCATACTGCAATACAAGGTAGGGTCAGTGTCCTTTCCATATAAGTCTTTGCCAAGTTTGACACTAGTGCTCGTAGGGGTACGGAGTTCCTTGGCAATTTCTAGGCCAAACTTTTTAACCAAGTCGTAAGCATACACAAATTGGGATATAAAAATCCCATCCTTCAATTACCTCACATGAAACCCCAAGAAATGACTTAGTTTGTGAGATCCTGACCCGTTTTCTTTTTTTAGGCGTTTTTCGACGCGCGTTTACCGTTTTTGCTTTAGCATGTTTCAATGCTTTTGATGTATGATCGGGATTCGATATGCATGCGGGGCAGGTTTTTAGAGCCGTGGGGCATTGTGGTGCGAATTTCAAAAATTTTAAAAAAAAAGTTATTTTGGAGGCCTATAAATATCTGGAGTTAGATATTTTTAAAAGATATTTTTAAAATTTCTCCAGTAAATTTTCTTTTTCTCTCTGCCTTCTTTTTAAGTTCTCAGAGGCATGGGGCTCGATTTTTTACGATTAAACTGCCGATCCTTGTTATTGGCACGGTGGGCTACGCGTTCATTTGGACGGAAGTCTATTTCGGCGAGGCTCAATTTTGCACGTGGTTTGAGGTATCGAGTTTTTAAATCATCGAGATAGAATTCTAGACTCTCATATCTTATAAGAGTGCTACATGTAATCGTGTGTGTTTTTAACACTTAGATTTTGTAGATATGAGTTTGTTTCAAGTTGAGTTTTTGGGTTTAAAAACCATTTTTGGGCAATTTCGATGGATGAAATCGGGTGTCGGGTGTTTCTTTCGTGGTCTTAGAGTTAGGCCTAGGTGTGTCTATGTCCGAGGGTGTTGGATGGGAGTTTGGAGGCTTCGAATCGGGGTTTGGAGGTTGAAACCCGTAGCTTGGAACCAATTTTTGCTTGAGTTCAGTCGACTGGACCGTGAGGGTCAGTCGACTGGACAGTGTTTTGAGGTGTTTTTGGCTAGATTCCAGTGTGTTGTTCAGTCGACTCGGGGTTGGGGTCCAGTTGACTGGACCTGGGCAGTTTTGTGTTGGTGGTTTGGTAGTTGGGTCTTGGTTTTTGATTTGGTTTCAATGGTATTCAATTGATTAGTTATGGGATTAATCAATTGAAATACTGTTAGATTCCTTTCGGGGTTCGGTTGGTCGAGTTGTGGCTTTGGGAGTCGTGTCGTGACTTCGGGTGTTTTTGTGGTGCTGTCCTCGGGTGTGACGTGCTTGGTTAGTTTTGAGTGTTGTGGCACGGTTGTGTGCATGCTGGTTATGTGCAGGACGTGTGAGTCTGTGGTTCGGTTTAAAGGTGAGTTTTGGTGAGAACCGTTATGTGGGAGGTTCAGGTGTTGGCCTCCGGGTCAGGTGTTGGTTGTTCTAGTGTGTGGACGGGTCGTTCGGGTGATGTTTTGACGGGTGACGTCGTGATGTATTGCTATACATGATTATGTGTATTTATAACTGTTTATTTATGTACGGATTATATAAGTGGATTACATAATTTTGGTATCGTTACGTGTATTGTAGTTGCATGCTTTAAAACTCAGAAGTTTTATAGGCATGGTTATGTGAAATATGAGAAACGAATGCATGTGATGCATGTTGCATAAGTTACAAGTGTTGTGTGAGTTGCGTGTGTAGCATGCGACGTGGTCTGTATAACGTAGTGATAGTATGCGGTTTTATGCATTTAAACTCTGGTTTAGTATGCATGTTCTGATGCAATTTTATCTCGTGGTTTAAGCATGTGTAGAGATGCCTATTAATACGTAGAATTGTATCTGTATTGCATACGTGGGGCATATTTTGGTCATTCGATGAAAGTCCGTAAAGATATGTATATGAAGGGCAGATTTTGGTCCTACGGTGAAAGTCCGTGAAGATATACGTTGGTTCTGGTCAACAAGGCCTTAGTTATGGCGGATAATGGTCTTACGGTGAAAGTCCGTGAAGATATGTGATGAAAGAGGATGGTAGTCCTACGGTAAAAGTCTGTGCGTTGTGTGTGTTGCACGGGTTGCGTGCATTGTGTGTGTTGCACGGGTTATGTGCGTTGCATAGATGTGGGCTGTGGTCCTTCGGTGGAAGTTTGAGAAGTTACATGGATTGCATGAACTGCATTGTGGGACGGATAGACTAATTGTCAAATTATTTTTAAGAGTCGTGTGAATTACGATCTAAAAATCGTTTTCAAACTATTTTCAGGGCTCCTGTGAGTGAGTCAAAAGATGGTTTTTATCCTCGTTTTCTTGTTGCATGTGAAAACTCATTTTAAAGGCTTGAAAGAGAGTCTAAAACTGCACCTCGTTTTCCTAACACGTTTAGCTTATTTTGCATGTGTTGTCTAGTATCTGCTGAGCTTTGGCTCACGACGTGGGATTAATTTTTCTTCAGGTACCGGTTACGCAGGTTGATCCGGGTTGGTTGGAGAGGCGGAAGAGCTGTAGTCTTCCCTTTTGTTCTTTCTGTTTCATGTATGTTGTAACATATTTTTCGGTGTTGGAACCGTATAATGTATGTCGTTTGGTGATTATATACAATACATGTATGATTTTATTTAAGAGTGTATTCTCGGGTTGGTTGTTTGTGGGTGTTTCACGTGACCAAGAGTTTGGGGCATGACATAGTTTCCCAACAAGACTAATCTAAAATTCATGACTCATCTCGGCCCCGAAGTAGTGAGAAAAATGATCAAATGTGGAACCAAACACAATGTCATCGACATAGATTTGGGCGATGAGAAAATCATCCTAATCTTCTTGAAGAAGAGAGTGCATTTAGCTCCCCCTCGAACAAAGCCAGAATTCAAGAGATGATCAGTGAGCCTTTCATACCAAGCCCGAGGGGCTTGCTTAAGCCCGTATAAAACCCTTATGAGCCTATATACATGTCGAGGATTGTAAGGGTCTTCAAATCCTCGTGGTTGCTCAACATAGACTTCCTCCTGAATGACACCATTGAAAAAAGTACTTTTAACATCCATTTGGTAGAACTTGAAGTGACGACAGCAAGCTTTGGCAATTAGAAGTCAAAGGGACTCCAAGCAAGCTATGGGAGCAAAGGTCTCATCGAAGTTGATTCCTTCTATTTGTGAATATCCCTGTTCCACGAGTCTAGCCTTGTTTCTAACCACAATCCCATGTTTATCACACTTATTTTTAAAGATCCACTTTGTTTCGATGGCATTAATGTGATTAGGTCAAGGGACAAGGTACCAAACTTCATTTCTATCAAATTGTTGAAACTCTTCTTGCATAGTAATGATCCAATTCTCATCGCTAAGAGCTTCTTCAATCCTCTTAGGTTCAATAAGGGAGGTATAGCAGACATAAGTGATTTTATTTTCATTTTGTTCTTTTCTCCTAGTCAACATACCATCCCTAGGGTTTCTCATGACAAGATCTGGCGGATGATTCAACTTGACCCTAGTCGAAGGTTCTTTGGTGTGCAAGGGAGATCCCTAAACCTGATGAGTCGATTCACTACCATTGGAAGCTTCACTTTCCATAGGGTCAGTCTCAGTTGTTTCACACAGGGTATCTGTGATGGAATGGTCATGAGAGTTTGAACTCTCCCCCTCAAATTCATCCCAAATTTTTTTGTTAAGGAGAGGAGTTCATCTCACACACAGTAGAGTCATCGACTACGACATTAGCATACTCCATGAGAGTTAAGGTTCTCAAGTTGTACACACAATAGGCTCTACTATTAGTCGAGTATCCCAGAACGATCCCTTTGTCACTCCTAGAATCAAATTTTCTCAGGGACTCACTATCCCTGAGAATGTGACATTTACTACCAAACACTCTAAAGTATTTGACATTGGGCTTTTTTCCATTCCAGATTTCATAGGGAGTATGAGAGGTTCTCGACCTCATATACACTTTATTGATGGTGTAGCATGTAGAACTGACAACCTCTGCCCAAAAATTTCTAGGGACATGCTTGGCATGAAGCATAACTCTGGCCATTTCCTGTAGAGTTCTATTATTTCTTTTCACGACCCCGTTTTGTTGTGGAGTCGGTGGAGCAGAAAATTTATGCTTGATGCTTTTCTCATCACATAATTTTTCTACCTCAGAATTTTCAAACTCCCTACCATGGTCACTTCTAATACGGATTATAGCATACTCCTTTTCATTTTGAACAGTTTGACATATGATTTTAAAGTAACTAAAAGTATCAGACTTTTTCCTTAAGAAACCAACCCAAGTGTACCGAGAGTAGTCATCCACAATAACAATGACGTATTTTTTACCCCCAAGGCTTTCAGTTCTGGAGGGACCCATCAAGTCCACGTGTAAGAGCTCAAGGGGTCTCGTAGTAGTAACAAGGGTTGTCTTTTTGTGTGAGCATTTAATTTGTTTTTCTTTTTGACAGTCACCACACACAAAACCTGTTCCATTGGCCAATTTGGGAACCACCTTTATGAGTTCATTTCTAGTGATTTTGGACAGATCTAAAAAGTTAATGTGCCCCAATCTTTGGTGCCATATTTCAACTTCGTTGAGTAAAATCCTGTTGCAAAGAAGTTCAGATTTGGGTATGATGCAATAACAGTTACTAGAAGACCTAACACCTTTAACAATGCAGATACCAGATGAGTCAATTATAGAACAATTATTTTGGGTAAACTGAACATTATGAGAGTTGTCACAGAATTGACCTATACTCAGAAGATTTGCCTTCAGTCTCTCAACATAGAGCACATCCTCAAGATTTAGAATGCCTGGAGACTTGATCACCCATTTTTTAGCAATCTTTCCCTTGTTCCCATCACCAAAAATGGCATTTCCTCCCGAGTACTCTTCAAAGGTGACAAATAAGGATTTATTCCATATCATATGACGAGAACATCCACCATCCAGATACCGAAAAGAAGTATTATGCATTTTTAAAGCAGTGTGAGCAACAAGGCAAACATTTACTTTTCTTCTCCAGGATTGTCTATGGGATTGGTCAGATAAGTTTTTAGTGTGCTTTAATTTCTCAGTTAGGTTCATGTTATGACGAAGTGAATGGTGGTCAAGATTCCTAACATGTTCATTACTTATCCTTTGAGATACCTTGAAGGAGCTCTCCATAGCCAAGGATAACTTGTCAATCTCAGAAATAAGATAGGAGGATTGAACGGCTAGCTCACTAAGGTGCTCGAAGACATCATACTTTTTACCTGCACATCTAGTTTGAGTTTGTCTAAGGGGTCTTCCAACAATGGATTGACTATTAGAGCTTTTCTTGGTAGTCTCTCTTTTTAGACAATAGCAATTTGGTCTTATATGACCTTGGACACCACAATGGCGACACGTGGGAGTACTCCTTTTCCTTTAAACATGATTCACATCTTTGACACTTTTATTCTTTGTGATAGGAGAGGGAAGAGAACTAGACACACTGACGAACATAACTTTTTTGGGATCACTAGAGATCTTGGATTTTAATGAAGGAGGATCTAAATAACCAAGACCACTCTTATCTCTAAAAGTGGAGGGCAACTCGGTGATCCGAGTAGCCGCTTCACTTATTTTCATCATAGAGCTAGCTTCACAATGGTCTTTCTTAAGGTCAGAAATTCAAGTCCTAGGTTGGTCAATTCTCTAAGATACTCAAGTCTCTCTTTCTTAATACTAGCAAATTTGTCAGCTAGCTTAGCCTTTGAAGAATTGAGGTTGTTGATATCTAAGTTTTTCTCGGTCAGCTCACTCTTGAGAAACTTATTTTCTTTTTCTAAAGATTTAGATTTGGACTTGACTTTCAATTTTTTCTTTTTGAGTTTCAAGCACTCTTTGACAAGTTCATCATAAGCTTCATGAATGGACTCAATTTCATCTTCCTCATTCCCCAGTTCTTCTTCACTAGTCTCATTCAGGGACTCAGAGTTCAAAGGCACGTTAATCCTAGCACTTTCACTTGAGAGTTTTGGGTCAATAGAGGTCTCAGGAGGTTCTGAGGAGTCTAATGTGGCAACTAGAACAACAAGATTAGATTTTTCAGTCTTATCTTCCGGACTACTTTGTTCAGTTTCTTCTTCTTCACTGTCATCATCCCATGTGATAGTGAAATTTTTTCTTTCTTTCTTCTTTAGTGTATTGGCACACTCGGCTTGAATGTGAGCATACCCATGACATTCATGACATTGGATTCCTTGAAGTCTTTTGAAATTTTGAGGAGTTCCACGTTTATCACTTCCACTGGAAGTATATTTCTTGTTAGACATAAGAAACTTAGAAGAAGATTGGTTAGAAATGTTTTTCCTTTTGAACCTCACAAATTTTCTGAATTTTTTAGCCAACATGGCGACTTCTTCCTCATCTAGCTCATCCTTATCATCATTACTCTCATGGTTGTCAACAACGAAGGATTTAAGGGCCATTCCTTTACTCGAGCTAGAAGAGGTTTTCTTACTAGACTGATGATTGATCTCATAGGTTTGAAGCTTGCCTACGAGTTCTTCAACTTTCAAAGAGTTAATATCATGACTCTCTTCAATGGCTGTGACTTTAGGTCTAAACCTCTCAGGCAGGGATTAAAGAATTTTTTGAACAACTTTAGAAGGTGAAAGAGGTTATCCTAGACCAAAGAAGGAGTTAACAATTTCGCTTAGCTTGCAATAAAATTGGTCGAAGGATTTGTGTTTCGTCATTCTTAGTTCCTCAAACCTAGAAGTCAACATCTGAAATTTAGAGGTCTTAACAGTTTGTGTTCCCTCGTGAGTCATCTGCAAGATATCCCACGCTTCCTTAGTAGTCTCACATTGAGAGATACGACTAAATTTTCCTGGACTTAGAACATTGTGGATAGCACTTAAGGCTTTGTAATTATAGTCAGAACACTCGTTGTCAATCAGAGTCAACTCTTTATCGATTTTCAACCTAACAATTTTATTCACGGGATCTTTAATGGTGGGAGATTCATAACCGTAACAGACGGATCTCCACATCCTAATACTCATAGAGTTAAGGAAGGCCTTCATCATAGCTTTCCTGTAAGGGTAGTTATTACCATCAAAGTACGGAGGTCTAGTGGTGGAAGTGCCCTCACGACTTTACTTGGAATTCATGAAAATAAACAGATCTATCTCAAGCGGTGAAACCGACAACGAGATAACCTTGCTCTGACACCAATTGAAAAATGGTAGATAAATCCGATTAACCCTAGAGGGGGTGAATAAGTTAATATACGGTAAATTTAAAAATTGACATGATTATTTTGAATATGTAAATAAATAATCAACATCCATGAAAGATAAACATGAGATATAACGTGAAAACTCTTGAGATAAACTTTAAGATGAAAACCACGACACCGACACAAATAGCACTTTTCACTATGAATAAAAAAAGGTACAAGCTGAAATAACAAAGGATTTATACTCGTTACCCAATGTCGACTTAACTTTCTAGCTTGTGAAAGCTCCCTGAGCTCCTTTGAAATTCCACATATTAAAGCTTCTTCAACTTTCTGATCCAAGTTACCCAACAACTAATGTCTTATCCGAGCAAGTTTTAAGTGTGAATGAATGACCAAAAATATAGAAAAATATAGTCTGAGAGAGAAACTCAATCTAGGTGGTGTGTGCACTTTTTTTTTTTTTAAATATCAAAGGCACTTAGATTGGTATAAGGGAGTAGATAAGGTTTAACAAAGTGTAGGAAAAACAAAATGTGCAAAAAATGTCACTCCAAACTCTCTCAGTGTTTTTTTTTTTGTGAGTTAAAAACGAGATAGGTAAAAGCTTATATACTATGCACAAGGTGGCAAGATTTTAGTTTCTGAGCGCTCGAGTGCCTTGCGAGCACGTGAGAGCGCATGAGAGGTCGAGCGCGCCACAGACGCCTAGCGAGCGCCATAAAGGGACAAGGCTAGGGTTTGATCATGGGCGCTCAAGCATTGATCAAGCACATGATGAAGCGCTCTTCTCAAGCCCTTGGCAAGCGCCTAAGAGTGCTCAAGCGCTCCAAGAGCGCTTAGCGAGCGGAGTAAACTGGAAAGTCATAAGCCATGCCACAATAGGGCTAGCGCTCGAGTGCTAAACAGGCGCCAAGCGAGCGCTATACCAATGCTCGAGCGCGCAACGAGCGGAGCCCACTGGAAAAGGTGTTACAGGGGTAGCACTCGAACGCCTCTTGAGCGCCTAGCAAGTGCTGAGAGGAAGCAAAGAAAACAAAGAGAAATGAGGGGCATGCAACAAAATGATGAAACCTAAAGCGGCCCAACCCAAACCAAAATATAGACACTATGTGGTTTTGTCGAAAAACCAAAAAACATGCCAATTATATTTACACAACAGCTAAAGTGTAAGAAGGAAAAATATTTCTATAAAATATATTTTATACCCATAGAGTAATTAGTTGCGTAAATATTAGTATTTATAGGATAATAAAGCATGTTGCTCATATACAAAATAAAAGTTTAGCAACTAATTTATCAGCAAGCTTAATAATTAATTTATCTACAAAATAAGTGTAAAAGATTATATATGTTGAATTGGCAAGAATAATATTACAGATATAATATTGCAACATGAATTTAAGTGAGTACTATTTTTTAGTAACACAGAAAAAGCTTATAACTTTAAGTAGCTGATATTTTTTTGGTTCTGAAATGAGAAGATTTAGAATTTCTGTCTCAAATGATAAATGTGTTGGGTATAATCGCTTAAAAAAATTTATATTAAATTTTTTTTTGAAGATTTGAAAATTCTAAAGTATTAAAATAATATTATTAGAATTAAGAGTGTTGTTGGAATTAAGAGTGCACCACATCATTGCAAGTAGTAAGAAAAATATGCTTAGGTCATTCATTCGGTACTCTATAATTATAGTTATTTAGAAAAAAAAATATTTAAAAAAAAAATTAAATAGGACAAATCTCTAGGTTTTAAAAATAAAATAGAACTAATTTATATAATTTTAAAATAATGATTAATACTACTATAATAATATTTTATAAAATTTTATGGGGATTGTCTCTAAGTATGTCGCTCCCTTTAGTTAATCCTTGATTTTGAAAAGTTGATTTTAAACTTTCTTCTGTATTTTTTTTAATTGAACCTTTTTTTAATGATTCAACTGTTTATATTCTGCAAGTTCTTGATGATTCAAACCGTTTATCTTATAAAGCATATTAAGAAAATAATTTCTATAAAAACATAAATTGATTTGATATTTGTAGATATAGTATCTTATAATATTTATTTTAATGATACGTGTCATTTTAAGAATAAACCATTAATTTTATTTAACATAAATATATTTAAGTAATTAGTTATTTATATCCGATTAATATAATTTTTTAAATGGATAATCTTCTAAACGAGTTCTATAAAATGAGTAATACGATTACGAAAATAAATATAAGATGTATCTATAATAATTATACATTAAGTTATATTGTTATAGATTGAGTGGAATGTTAGAACTTGGCTTTTTATTTTGCAAGGTAGAAAACATATTTCTATTATAAAGTTTAATTTTTATGAGTTCATACCAAGTTTTTTTTAATGATCTGAATCATTTATCTTAAGGAGTATATTAAGAAGTTCATTCATGTTAAAAGATTTATTGATTAGATATATGTAATTATAGTATTTTATAAGATTAATTTTAATAGTACGTGGATTTTAAAAATAGATTATGTATTTTATTTAAAATAAATATGATTAAATAATTAGTTATGATACCCGATCAATTTAAATTTTTGTAGGAGTGATTTTCTTAACAAATTTTATAAAATGATTAATACGATTAATAAAAATGAGATATATCTATTACTATTATATATTAAGTTATTATTTACTATTAGTGTAGAGAATAATATAATCTTTTCATCAAGCACAAATTAAAGCTTAAGTGCTTGTTTGGGATTACTTTTAAATTTGGCTTTTAAGTGATTTAGTTTTTTTTTTTTAAAAGAGAAATTAAAAAAAATGCGAGAATTTTGGATAATTTTTTGTAGTAGTTTTTTTTTTTTTTATTGAAATGTCTAAAATACTCTTACTTTTAATTTTTAAGTTGTAGTGTTTAGAATATTATCACGATTTTTTATTTTATTTTTGTGAATAGAGTTGATTTTTTATATAAAGATATTATAATAATTTTATTTGAAAAATAATTAGGGTGCTTGGGATATGTGTTGTCTTTTTTTATTGAATTAAGAGATAAAAACAAATTAATTTTTTTTGAAAACCAAATAGTGCAACTTAAAAGCTGACTCTTTTACAAAAAAAACTAATGTAAAAATTAGTCCCTAAGGGACAAAAATGTAATTTGTGAAAGGACGAAAGATTGCACATCAACTTGCTCTTCATATATACGGATAGAGATGGAAATAAAATATAACTATATCTATAAAAAATGAAACACTAAATTCCAAAAACTCATAAATTTAACTAAAATTTAAAATAAATGAACTAAATTCATTTAGAATTAGCCCCACACTACACACAATTGAATCTCGACTATTTAGAATAAATTTTTGATTCTATTAATTTCTTGGCAATTAACTAACAATTTTTTTGGTGACAGTGGGAGTGGGAGTGGGAGTGGGAGTGGGAGTGGGAAAGAAATTAAAAGTGGTTATGAGATCCTTGATTTCCAGTGACCATATATAACAAACAAAAGCAGATAGCTCTGAGACCCACAAAGTGTTCTTGCTCATCTCTTGAACTCCATATCATCCGAAAACTTTTTTGCTCTGGCCAAGCCCCCGGTTGTTGGTTCATAATCAGGATTGCGGCCGGGAAACAAAGAAGGAATTTATGTCATCCCGGTGCATCTGGAGGCCGTTGAAGGAAGGAGGAAAAGCGGCGTGGGAGGAGCCGAACGATCGAATGTGATCTTTGAGGGACCTCTTGTGCTTGAAATCGGAACCGCAAACGCAAAGCCAGCGCCGGCCACAGTTCTTCTCGTGCGTCCGCCAGTCGCCTTTCACGGCCAAGCACTTGCCGCACTTCCGGCAGGCAAACCGCTTCGTGCCGTGCTTCCGCTTGTAATGCGTTTGGAGGGTTCGAAAGTCCTTGAGCGGCTTGGCTCTTGGGTGCTTTATGTTGTTCTTGCACCCTTCTTCGCAGCAGTAGCATGGGATGCCTAGCATGGCTCGTGGCGGCTGCGATCCCTTTAGTGACTCGGCTCCCTTGCGATACTGCGATCCGTGGCCCCACATATGCATCTATAAAGAAATAGCCAGGCCTCGTTTGATTTTTTTTAATTGAATTAAATAAATATATAGTAATGCTACAAATCCATAAAACTTAATCATAAACTTATCTATGATTCAAAGTGAATTGTTCAAACTCACTTAAAATATGACTCACATTACAAAAAATTTATTCTAAACTATCCATTTCAAATTATAGATATATTTAGGGGTAGATTTTATGGATTTCGAGCATTTAGTTTGTGAAGTGGAATTAGATTGTGTTAATTATATATAGAGAGATTGAATTGTATTATTTACAATTAAATTATGAGATATAATTATTTTTAATAAAAAAATATTTTTAACCATCATATGATCAAAAGCTGTAAAAAGTTTGTTAAAAATAAAAATAAACAGCATAAAACTTAAAATATTGGCTTCTTTTGGCTTTTCTAAATTTTTTCATATTATAGTAAAAAATGTTTACTTTTTTTCTTTGTTTATCTCATGAAAAAAGTCCGAAAAGTACAATTTTCTCTTTGACAAATTGTATGGAACTCTAAGTTTGGGCTAAATTCTTTTAAATTTATTTATTTTTATCTTTTCTGAATATTTTTCATTTTTTGTCTAAAAGTTTTTGTTTTTTTGAACCGTGGATGACAAGAACCAGAAAATGAAGTATTTTTTTGTTGAAAGATGAAAAAGATTTACTGAAAATAAAAATAAACGATATAAAATCTTGCTTATTAGCTTATTTTTATTTATTTTTATTTTTTCTTAACTTTTTTTATATTTTAATTAAAAAATTTTATTTTTTTAGCTCATCTGAATAAAGAGTCAGAAATTATAATAATTTAACTAAATAATAAAAAAAAATTCACTAAAGACAAAATTAAGCTAAATAAAATAAACAAATAAACAATTATTCCAAACTCGGACAGTAATTTAACCAAATAATTAAAAAATTTACTAAAGAAAAAATTGAGCAAATAAGTTAATTATCTTAAATAAGTTAATTATTTTAATTCCTTAATATCATAATTTTATGGTATTAATTTTCACTCGTTTAATAAACTACATAATAATGTAACTTATTCAATAGTCTAATTACACCGAAGATAAGTCACCTAAACAAAAAGGGAAATGCATTGCACTAACTTTTAGTTTTAGAAAGACAAACAAATAAAAACAATATTGCGCAAAGTTATAGTTGGAATAATAACACGGAACTCAATTGTGTAAGAATTTTTAGTGCGCGCAATTCAATCCTGACTAGCCGAACAAACAAACAAAGCCTAAGACTACAAAGTACAAATTCAAATATAAAAAAATTTGCATTGATTTCAAAATAAAATATTCATTTTTCACTTAGAATGTGGTGATGCCACACATAATTGAATCAGAATCATTCACTTAAATTGAGTTTGCATCGCCATCAGGGACTAACAACACTAGTATGTACTGTAGCCTTGCCATCTCATTTGGTTGGTCTCTTGTGAATTATGAAATTTTTTGCTCTCTTTTAAGATTTTTGATGTATTTTTTCAAGGGAGTTTTAATTTTTTTTAAATGCTATTCATTCTCTTATTTATAGATTTCTTCCTTTTTGCCAATTAAAAAAAAAAAAACAATACACATGTATATAATATGTATGTATAATTTCACCTGAAGATTGTTGTGGCGATTGAAGGTTTTATTGCAGACATGGCACGAAAAGTGTGTGAAGCCGACGAGTATTTGTTCGGGAGTTGGTATCCAGTACTGGGTTATTCCCGCAACGTTCACATCTGTCGTCTCCTTTGGATTCACCGAGCCGCCGGTGCAGTTAGGAAGGCCAATGTGCAAACCCACTGCGATGTCCTCCTCATCTTTGTCTTCACGGCGCGGTTTAGGGTTTTCCGCTTGATCGTGAGGACGACGAAGAAGGCAGCTCAGCAATGGCAGCGGTTCGAGAAAATTTCGGGTTCTGTTTGGGAAACTATGGAAGGTCTGGGTATCTTGATCAGTTTCCATTCTAGAAGAAAAGGCTAAGGGAGCAGAGCTAAGTGAAATATCTGAGAGCTCCATGTCCATGGATCCTACGACTGCAACACAAGTATGAAGGTGGTTGTTCTCGGATTCCACACGTTCCTATCCGTATATATAGGCCGAGGTTGTATCCATGGCTGAAAGGGATAAATAATTATATATATATTGATGGGTTTCTGAGTTAGGGTTTCGGAGTTATGGTAGAAGACAAAAAGGAAGAGAAATAGATCCAGAGAAGAAGAGCTTCTCTTCGATCATTTAGAGTGGATCGGTAGCGTTTGATTTTAAGATCAAAACAAATCAAATTTAATAATTTAAACTGATTATGTTAATATTTTTAATGCGTAGTTCATTCATAAAAAATCAAGTTAATTCGATATTGTAAAATGTCTAATTAAATTATATTTTCATTAGGCAAAAAAATGTGTCGTCCATTCACTATTCATTTTTTTAAAACACAAATATAATTTGTTTCGATACATAACAGTATTCAATTAATATAAATTTTTTATATGAACGATCTACGAGCTAGAAATAATAAAGTTGGCTAGTTGAATAATTGAAATGGAACTATATTTTGAAGAGTCATCCTAATTACGGCCTACTAGGCCGTGGACAAGACGGTAATAGAGGTTAAAAATTTTAAATATCAATACGTACTCTTAAATCTATAATTTTTTATAAATATTAATATTATTTTGCACAAATATCTATATTTTTAACAATTATTCACTTATCAATGCTGCTTAGCAATTCTCTATTTTGAAACCCAAAATGGATCTAACTATATACTTTCATTCTCTTGAGAAATTATTAGGCAATCTTGGATTACCATATTTGTCTTATACCTCTCCGATAAAGGTGAACTAATATTGTTTAATTCTGCGCTTATATAGTATTTTATACTATATAATTAAATAGCAATACTACATAAACATGCCAGATGGTATCCGTATTCCAGGACTCGAGAATGATTACACCGTCTTCTTTTGTTCCCAAAATTAATTAGAGGGACTGTGCATAGCTGGAGAGAATGTGTTGGTTGAGTGAAAACAACCTTTGTTAAGGTGGGAAATTAATCTATGCTGCTTGTTCTGTTTTTCTGCTTTGGGTATGGAAAGCAAATACCTTAATTACTGTGGCCCATTGGCTTCCAAATTCTACATGAAACCCACCACAGAGAATTGATAATCTATGGAAAATTGGTTCATCTCCTAACCAACTTGGATGCAAACATGACTGCAGAGAGAGAGAGAGAGAGAGAGAGAGAGAGAGAGAGAGAGGGGATTAACTTTCTAAGGACCCGCATGTGGGACCTCTTATTTAAATCTATTCCTTAATTCGATGGTATCACTGTTGTCCAAATACTAAGTAGTTCAAATCTAAGTAGGCCACGTCTGCATTGAGAGAGATTGGAAAGAATTAAATCCACTTCGTGAACTTAGCGGTGCACACAGTCCGGATTGAATTAATTTTTAAAAAAATTAAGAACTGAACTGTTCATAACTACTCTAGATGTTTTGGAACCATGTCCAAATCCGAACTGTGAGTTCAAGTAACAAAATTGGACCGAAACCGATCCGTAACAATGGATCGAATACGGTTCGATTAACGATTTCAACAAAAATTTAACAAAATACATTTTTAACCAAAATAAATACATTTTGATAATTTAAACCGTTTATTTTATTGTTCTTAAGTTCTATGTTCATTATTAATATAAAAAATTAAATTAATCAGATATCCTTAACTACCAAAATAAATCACATTTATGATAATAAAATGAATAATAAAATATAAATCACAGTATATTTTATTAACACAAATGTGATTTGTTAAGTTAGTTAACGATATCTGATCAGTTTATTTTTTTACAATAATAATATATAATCTAAGAACAATAAAATAAATGGCTCAGATTATATATATATATATATATATATTAAGTAAGACTAGTCCGGTTCGATTCGAAATCGTGAAATTAAACTAGAATCGAGAACTGAACTGTTCAAAATGATTTTTCGAAATCTTAATCTAGAACCGAATCGTAACAAATAAAAATCGAACCGAACCATACAGATCATACCGAATCGGACCGGACCGAATTATCGATTTTTTTGATTTTTCGTGCAGCCCTAGTCGTACTCGTTAGCTTGGTCGCTCCTGCACAAAAAATAAAAAAACGAGGTGAGAGTGGCTGGCGAACTTGGCTGAAAAATCCCTCCGATTCTTAAATTAGTGAACTGTAAGATGAAGATGAAAATCTCAAAAAGAGGATTTAGCAGAGTTTCAGAAAGTAAAAGAGTTATCCTGGTACCTCGTTGCCGAGTTCGGTATTTATAGGACTCCAAGAAATTTGGCAGGAAAGTGGCAATTCCCCATCCTCAGTTAACGCAGGAATCGCCCTTTCCCCTCTTGGGGTAAGCCTGAGGTCCCTTATGCTAATTCGACAAACTGTTGAATCACTTCGGGTCATCAGCTATCATTCAATGCAGATGTGTACAGATGTGATGTTGCCATTAATGTTCTAACCTCAGTTGTGACTCTCATCATTGTACTTGATTGAATTAGCAAGTTGGTCCAATCCGCTTTTATGTTTCGAGACGAATCCTCTTTGTTCTTCTGGTCCTTAGCCCATTAGGCTTGGTTCTTGACTTTGGGATGGCTCACATGTGTCTGGGCTGACCTCCTAATCACCTTTGATCTCGCCCGACCAATCCTAATCTATGCCAATTGAGGGCGTAAAAGATTATGAGCTTAGAGCCCAGCCCAAAGCAAGTCAGCTCGAATATTACCTTGAAGGGCCAGTCTGTGACCAATTTAGTCCAAACATCCCTAGGCTAGGAGATAACCCAGGAGGACTCCATCCTCAATATGGTAGTTTCGGTCTAGGCTTTCTAGAGCAACTAAAATTGCCTATAGATAAGACAGAATCTCTGGTAAGTCAAAGATTAGGGATAAGAGACAGAGTTTCAAGAGGACTCAGCTTCTCTGGTTTCAATCCCTATATAAAGGAATGCGCTCCATACTCCTAGGTACGCAATTCCAATCTAGTTCTTGATTAGATGCCTCTCATAGAAAAATTTAACTTGAACGTCGGGGTACTTCTTGGTCAAACCAAGTCGAAAAGCAGTAACTGTGTTATTCGTCTTACAGGAGTTCGGGAACACCACGAGCAGCATCCAGTGAGTTTGACAAGGAGGAGTTCGGTTCATAGTTCTGTTCGGGATTATCAAGTTTGAACCAATTTGATTGGTTCTGATTGCGCCATCCAGCTTACAACGCGCACAATTTGGCGCCGTCTATAGGAACGACGACCTTGGACCAACAGAACCATGAGCCAAACTTCTACTGGATTCATCAGAAGCCACACAGCAGGCAAGAAGGTGTCCCTTAGAGACCAATACCAGTCATTCCAGAACGACTAAGGGTCCCCTAGGTCCCGTCGGAGATTCAAAGGTGCAGGGACGACGCCTCACACAATGGGAGGCAATTGTGATATTCTATCACAAGCTCTAGAGGAGAATGGCCCTTTCCTCCATCTTCAAGAGAAAGAGAGAGAGATTAGAAAAGAGGTTGAAAAGATGAGACAGAATCATCAATGATCTTGAGGAAATGATGGATGACAGAGAAATCGAGGAACTCAGGTAAAGGATCCAAAGGCAAGAAACCCAGAGGGATCCACGCGTAAGGTGAAGAGAGATCCTCGAACTAGAAGAAATTGAATAAAGTCTAGAATCTTATAGCCTAAGTCAACCTCAAAGGCGAAGGTTGCAGGCACAAGGCAGCTGAGGAGAGCCTAAGAAGTTTTAAGCGAACTGATAACATTAGGGCTGAGTCTACTCGGCTAAACCCTCAAAGGGTAGCTCGGTCTGAACTGGACCCAAAGCAAGACCTTCGGATGTGGTTGAAAAAAAGAATAGATTCCATAATGCAACATGGTGGTGACCGAGCAGCACAAGATGTGGCAAAAAAGGCCCTTGAGTAGATCTTGGTGTCACCATTAGCTGAAGTCATTGAGAATGTAGATCCACCGCGTAAATTTTCTTCGTCGAAGTTTGAGATGTATGATGGAAAGATAGATCTAGCAAGCCACATTCTCCAATACAGACAAGCAATTGCACTTTGGAATGGGAATAATGCATTTCTTTGCCACATGTTCCCATCCAGTCTAGGAGAGACAACCCTCAGTTGGTTCCATAAACTGTAACCTCGTTCGATAATTAATTGACAACAGTTAGCGAAATCTTTCACTACTCAGTTCATTACCAACAGTAGGCAGTCGAAAAGTTTCGACACACTCTCTCCCTATGAAAGAATGAGGGTGAAACAATTTAGGAGAATGCTTGGCACTATTGGGAGGTATACAATGAGATAGACGAATTCAGTGAGCAATCGGCTGTAGCCTCTTTTAAGCTCGATTTGCCTCCATAAATTCGTTTAAAGAATTCCTTTTCTAAGAAGGCCGTATCCACCATGTCCAAATTGATGGTAAAAATTGAACAACATGCCAAAGCTAGAGAGTATATAAATCAAGCCGAGTAGAGTGCAGTGTCAATCAACCAACCAGAGAGGAAGGATAAGGGACGAAAAGACCAAAAGTCCAAAAGTCCAAGAAGTAGTCCCAGGAGAAAAAGAAGTCAACATCTTATCAAGCCCTGCAAACAGTGTTCAAAGAACCACTACACAAAGTTTTAGACCAGATAAAAGACAAACTCTATTTTTAGTGACCGCCCAAGTTGATCGGCGATTCGAACATACATGAACCGAATAGAAAGTGCCACTACCACTAAGATCACGACCACCTGACTGGGGAATATCGAACGTTCAAAAAACACATGGAGGATCTAGTCTGAGCAGGGCACCTCCTAGAGTTCATTGACACCAAAAAAATAGCTCATGAAGAAAGACCAGAAGCACAAAACCAAATACCTGAGCAAAGGGATGCCCCTCTCGGAATAGTGAAGATGATCCACGACACTACTGAGCCAATCACCCAAGCAGTAATACAGCATCAAGTCAGGGTCTTAGCCCACACAATGAAGGTGGATGAGGGTAAGCACCAAAGAACGGAGGAAGGCCTCGACAAAGACCAAGATCAAGGGGCTGCCTTATCAGATAAAGACCTGGTGGGAGTATAGCACCCCCATAATGATGCTCTGGTACTAACTTTAGGCATTATTAACTACGATGTAATGAGGGTTCTAGTGGATCAAGGGAGTACAGTGGATATCATGTACTACAGTCTCTTTCAAAAGCTTGGGATGGAATACTGACCACTCAAGAAGTGTATGACCCCACTAATCGGCATTGGTTCCAACCCTGTATAACCAATGAAAAGGATAATCGGGACAGTAAAAGCAGGGCCTACGACGATAAATACTGAATTCTTAGTTGTCAATCAACCTTCTACTTATAATGCTATAGTAGGAAGGACTTGGATACATAGCTTGGGTGCTGTCCCCTCAACTTACCACCAAACCCTCAAAGTTAATATGGCGGGGGAGGCAGTTGAGATCAAGGAAGATTAGCACATAGCAAGGCAGTGCTTCCTAGCCACGATGAAAGATAAAAAATAGTATCCTGAGGTAAAAACCATCGAGGTAGATGATGGACCTACCATCTACGACTATAGCTGAACAGCCGAAGAAAAAGTGGTTGAAGATTTGGAGAAAGTCAGCATCTCCTCAAAAGATCCAGATAGGTATTTCTTGCTCGAAACGAACATGCTCGAACAAGAGGAGGCCAACTTGATGAAGTTCTTAAAGGACAATATGGAGGTCTTTCCGTGGACACCCTACAAGATGCCAAGGCTAGATCCTGAAGTTATCAATCACCGACTAAACATTGATCCCATGAGGAAGCCAATAATGCAAAAACCTAAGAAGTTTGCCTCACACCATTCCATGGCAGTAGTTGAGGAGGTTTAGCGTCTGAAAAAAAGCTTAAGCTATCAAATAGATACACTATCCGACCTAGTTTGCCGACACATGAGTAATCAAGAAGAAGGATGAAAAGTGGCAAGTGTGTGTTGACTTCACCGACCTAAATAAAGCCTACTCCAAAGACAACTTTTTTTTACCCTGATTGGATCAGCTCATCGACTCAACAACATGACATGAAAGAATGAGTTTCCTAGATGCATACATAGGATACCATCAAATAGCGATGTACCCCCCAGACATGGAGAAGACAGCCTTCATTACTCCTCGAGGCATATATTATTATCGGGTAATGCCATTCATACTCAAGAATGCAAGAGCCACTTACCAGAGGCTTGCCACCAAGATGTTCGAGGATTTGATCGGCAAAATTATGGAGGTTTACATCGATGACATGGTGGCAAAGACCAAACACCAGGATATATGCCTGGATGGCCTAAGGAAGACCTTCGAGATTCTCAAAGCTTATAGACTTAAGTTCAACGCTTTTAAGTGTGCCTTTGGGATAAACTCTAGAAAGTTCTTAGACTTCTTAGTGACTCATAGGGTAATAGAGGTGAACCCCAAACAAATCTCAGTTATTTAGAACCCAAAGAGTTCCAAAAATTTGAAAGAGGTCCAGAAGCTAACTGAAATGGCTGCAGCACTCAATCGGTTTATTAGCCGAGCATCTGATTAGTGCTATCCATTCTTTAAGGTAATGAAGAGGGCAAATCAGTTCGTTTGGGATGAAGAAATTGAGAAATCCCTTACCGAACTGAAGCACTATCTCTCCACCCCACCATTACTAATGGTGCAAAGTAGTGGTGAAACACTGTTCCTATACCTCGTAGTGTCAGCCCGGGCTGTCAATACTGTTCTTTTGAGGATAGAAGACAAAATTCAGAAGCCAATCTACTATGTGAGAAAAGTTCTCATTAACTCAGAAACAATATATTTGTCCTTGGGAAAAGTGGCCTTAGCTCTTGTCACCACATTATAAAGTCGATTCACTACTTCAGAGCTTATAAAATCAAGGTAATTACCGAATATCTAGGCCTTACTTCGAAAGGTAGATTTCTCAAGAAAGGTTACAAGATGGGTCGTAGAGCTCGGGGAGCATGACATAACATTCTCTCTAAGAACAGCCATAAAGGGTAGGTTTTGGCTGACTTCATTACAGAGTTCGGCCAAGAAGAGTGTTTGACTGACATTGGGGGGGAAGGACGATGGAAAGCTTACTTAAGAAAAAGGAGAATCAGATTCTACGTGAAAATTATATGTGGATGGTTCGTCGTGTAACAAGGGAGCAAAAGCAAGCATTGTACTTCATAGCCCCGAAGAGGCTCTCATAGAAAGAGCAATTTGGCAAGACTTTCAAGCCACAAATAATGAGGCAGAATATGAAGTTCTTCTAGCTGGACTCTGTGATGTCACAGGACTAGGAGCTCAGAAAGTAAGAATCTTTTGTGATTCGTAATTGGTTGTCAACCAATTTAGAGGAGAGTATGTGGCTAAGGACGATAGGATGTTGGCATATGTTCGGCTAGCTCAATATCTAGCCGAAGGTATTGCATACCATGATATTACATAGCTCACTTCTAAACAGAACCGTCATGTAGACTCTTTGGCATGCCTCGCCTTAGCAGTAAATCCCAGGGAAAAACGAACGATCACTGTGGAAGTCCTCCAACAACCGAGTATCTTCACCCCCGAAGAAGGACATATCCTTTGCTCAGAGTGGGGACCAAGTTGGATGGATCGCATGAGGAACTATTTAACTAAGGATATCCTTTGCTCAGAGTGGGGACCAAGTTGGATGGATCGCATGAGGAACTATTTAACTAAGGATGAGCTTCCTTCCAACTAAAAGGAAGCTTGGGAAATACGAAGAATGGCAACCCGATTTTGGGTCTCGAGATTGAGGAATCTTTACAAGAAGTCTTTCACAGGCCCTACCTATTTTGCATGCACCCGAACAAAGTTCAGGATCTTTTGTTTGAGATCCACAAAGAGATTTGTGGCAGTCACACATGCGGGAGGTCCTGAGCCCACCGAGCAATCTCTCGTGGCTATTGGTGGCCCTATACGCAGAAAGTTGTAGAGCGTTATGTCCAAAAGTGCAAAAAGTGACAAAGGTTCAGTCTTGACATACATGTCCCAGTGGAGGACCTTTCACCATTAACCAGCCCCTAACCTTTCACGCAGTAGGGGTGTGACATAGTGAGCCCCTTCCCAAGGGCCATAGGTAATAGAAAATACTTACTCGTTGCCATGAATTACTTCACTAAATGGGTTGAGGTAGAACCTCTAGAAAACAACAAAGATGTTGATGTCAAAAGGTTCACATGGAAAAATAAAGTTACTCAATTTAGCATACCCGCATACCCTGAGCAATTATTTTTTATAACGAAACTTAGTTCGATAGTTCGGTATTCAAGAACTTTTGCACAGGATTGAGAATCAAGAATTATTTCTCTACACCAACGTACCTGCAAAGCAATGGGCAAGCCAAAGCAGCAAACAAAATCATTATTGATGGACTTAAGAAGAGGTTGGATGTTGCTAAGGGAAGATGGGTAAAAGAACTCTCTTCAGTTTTATGGACGTACCGAACAACCCTAAGGAGGTCCACGGGAAAAATCTCTTTTTCGCTAGCCTATGGAGTAGAAGCAGTTATACCACTAGAAGTCAGATTGCCAACAATCCAAATAGAAGTGAACACGCTCGAACTAAACGCATGAGTCTTGGCTATAAACTTAGACCTAGTTGAAGAACGAAGAGCAATGGCAGTCATCAAATTGGCGGCCTACCAGCAAACTTTGGCTAAAACATACAACAAAAGGGATAAACATCGCAAGTTCGGCAAAGGGGATCTAGTCTTGAGAAAAGTTCTCGGTCACATAAAAGACCCAGTTCATGGGAAGTTTACTCCGTACTAGGAGGGCCCTTACAAGATCACCTCTAAGGCAGGCACTAGAGCTTACAACCTGCAAGATATGAATGGTAGAGTCGTCCCTAGGCTGTGGAACGCAAACAATTTGTGTAAATTTTATTTTAAAATTTTCAATTTTTTGTAATTTTTTAGCTTGGCAATAAAACGTCTTCGCTTGGTAAGAGTTTTTCCTTTCAAATTATCCATCTTTAATACGAAGTTTTTATCCGAATAAACTTCTTTACAAAAACCTGGGCGCACATCAAGTACTATATCCTCCCGTCAATAAGCTTGAAGATTATCTCAACTAATTTAGTCCTTTTTATGGAAGTCAATCTCATACTTGGAAAGAAAAAATCTAAAAAGATTGAGTTCGAAGTATATTCGAACTAATTTAGCCCTTAGTATAGAAGGTCAATCCCATACTTGGGAAGAAAAAACCTAAAAAGGCTAAGCTCGAAGGTTATTCGAAGTGATTTAGCCCATAGTATGAAAGTCAATCCCATTTTTAAAAAGAAAAAGCCTAATAAGGCTAAATTCGAAGTTTATCTAAACTAATTTATCCCCTAATATGAGAGTTAATCCCATACTTGGGAAAATAAAGCTCAAAAAGGCTAAGAAAAAGCCCAAAAAGCTAAGTTCAAAGTATATTCGAAATAATTTAGTCCTCAGTATGAAAGTCAGTCCCATATTTGGGAAGAAATTGTTAGGACTGTATACTAAAAATCATGAATTTTATTTAATTTTAGTATTTAATTTTATTTTCATAAAATTAATTTTTCATTTTATGAGAATCTTAATGAGCAATGTATGCAATATCATTTCTTTAATGTTATGCATGGATGTCCTTTATTATGTACAGTATTTAATCAGGTGTATAGAGTACGATTTGTACACAGAAGACTATATTATAAATTTTTGTAGAATATAAGTATTTGTTCACAGTTTAGATGAAAATAGACAAACTATCGGTATGATTGTATCACAAAATTTTAGTAAGCATGTCTTCGTTACGGTGAACGTATAATAGCGTCGTCTATTGTTTTGACTCTCTGTGCTAGTATATTTTGTGTGTATTGAATGGGACAACATTGGGATAATTAATTTTATACTGACTATATAAATTAATTCACACTCCATGGTTATTATGAGTGTTTATACTCTTAATCCCGAAATAATTATTATTTGTGTATATTTAATATTTGTTGTTTTAATTAATTAAAGGGTGTGATCTTTCATAGATTTATATTCCCGATAAGTTTAATAGTAGTATTAATTATATGGTGAATATTAAT
Organism: Heliamphora exappendiculata; assembly: GCA_034768845.1. Classification (NCBI taxonomy): domain Eukaryota; kingdom Viridiplantae; phylum Streptophyta; class Magnoliopsida; order Ericales; family Sarraceniaceae; genus Heliamphora; species Heliamphora exappendiculata. The sequence goes on along the minus strand of JAOTRH010438114.1, from coordinate 18,822 downwards.
TATTGATGGAATTCACGTTTCGATTGTTCGGGATTGATGATACCCCTTTAAGGAAGCTTATAAGTTTTGACCGAGCCTCATAGGTGGAGTTAATTATTCAGCGGTCAAATAAGTTAAACGAAAAAGTTTAAGAAATTTTAAAGATATTGATTAAATTAAATTGTCAGTACTTAAGTTTAATTGGCGGGTAATAGGAATCTTAATGTGGGAAGATGAGTTAAGCATTTGATAATAGGAGCTCAATACAAATTGGTCTTGAGATTATGGCTAAAAGTGCAGTTACAGTTCTTTAGTGGTGTGAACTGTAATTTAGTAATTTATGAAAATTGTAAAAATCGCTGTAAGTTTTTATAATTACAGAAACCACTAAGAGGTTTACATATTTGTGAAAATCGCTAGATGGATATCTCGGTTATACTATAAGTCTAAGTCATAATTACTCCACAGGTCTCTACAGTAGCCCTATAAATATGCGAGTAGACTAAACCAAATTCATAAATTGGCTTTCAAAACTATGGTTGTGCAAGTTTTGCCGGCACAAGTTCTCGAAGAATCGTAACCCACACTACGTTCGGTAATCGCATTGGGAATACAGTAGAAGGTCTGACGGGAGTTTCAACTCATAAATCAAAGTTCGTAGTTAGAGAATCGACTAAGAGGTACTCATTTGAATTAACTGTGGTAGCATGGATTTTATTTTAATTGTTCGACATCAAAATATTTTTATCTATAGCCTATTTTGGTTATTGCTCGTCTAGTTTTATTTTTTCAAAAAATTGTTTATAAATTAATAATCTTGGTAGTTTGCCTCCAACAATTTGCATTAAACCCGTTTTGATTACATTTACAATTAATCGAGAAGACAGGTAGATTTAGAACTGTGCTAGTTTTGTTTTACAGGTATTCTAATTTCTGTTTTATGATCATTCTTTTATTTATATTTGATTGAATGGTTGAATGGTTGAATGATGATTATATTTTACTTTTTAATCACGAGGGTTGATCGTGATAGTTTAATCTTTTTTAATTCGAATGTGAGCTTTCGGGACATAGTTTTTCGATGTAAATTTTTTTATTTATTTCTAAATATTATTTTAAATATTTAAAAATATATTTGAATATCCAAAAATACAAAGAATAGACGGCGGCATAATCGGCAGTGGCATAACCATCGGCACCGGCGGTGGTTTTGGGTGGTTTAGGCACAAATTGCGACGATTTTTGCATAGTTTTGAAATAGGCTTTTTTTGGCAAGCTTTCTATGGGTTTTGTGCAGTAAAATAGGTCTGCAATTGCAGCAAAAACAATGGCAAAAATAGCCTATGGCCAGTGGCTCGAGGCCTATTTTTGGCATGTTTTATGACTTTTACGGGATGAGTTTTGACCAATTTTTTAGGCTTAATATAGCAATAAAATAAGCTAGAAAAATAGTTCAAAAACATGGCAAAACCATGAACCAAAAATAGTTGAAAAGCGATGGCATGGGCGGCGGCAATAGCCGGCTTTCCAGGCTATTTTGGGACTCCATTTTGAGGCTTTTCGAGATTGTTTTTTAGGCATATTTTGAGACATCATATTGCTGGATATCAATGCTAAAATCAGTATAAAAAAATGGGAGTCTAAACAACCACGAAACAAGCTGAAATAAACGGCACAACAACAACGCCGGTGGGTGGTGCGGTGCAGCGACTTCTCGGGCTTTTGATAGCTATTTTTGGGCTGCTTTCGAATAAGTTTTTTTTATGAAAATATAGTGTATTTCGTTAGCTGCATTTCAAAAAAATAAACAGGAAAAAACAGAGTTTGAATGAGACCGAAACGGTCTCAGGAAGTTGGCAGTGCAGTATTGTTGTGGGGTAGTATCATTTTTTGCGTTTCGACGGCCATTGAAGCCTATTTTTTGGATTGTTTTTGATTAATTTCTTTAATAAAAAAATAGTATATTTCGTTAGTTACGTTCCAGAAAAAATGAGGACGAAAACGAAACTCAAATGAGGTCAGAACAACCTTAGGAATTTGGCGACACAGGCTGGCAGTAGGCTGGTGGTTTGGCCGGCGGTGGTGACTAATTGTTCGGGGCCTTGGTCGCTATTTTTCTGATGATAACTGATATGAGATGTGTTATATACCTATAACACCGATTATCAAAAAATCCTAATAGGATTCGAATCCAGATAAGCAATTTTCTATAAGGATTGAAAGATTGAAAACTTATCTATTTACAAGAAACTGAAATTTTTTAGAGTTTTATTTTGATCATAAAATCGATATATATATATATATATATATGTATTTTGCATTTATATTTTTTTAAACTGGGTAGATGATTTATATCTGTTATATATATTCCTATTACTTTAAAAATTTTAATTTTAATTAAAATTTTATAAAAATAAAAAATAAAATTTTTTTAATTAAAAGTTTTTAATTAAATAGAAAATTTTTAAATATTTTATTTTTTACAAAATAATATGTTTAAAATAATTTTTTTATTAAATTAGATATTTTGAAAAAATGTAGAAATTAATACTGGATTTTAAGTTAATTAAATGAAAAAAATATTTAATTTTAATAAATTATTATTTTTTTAAAATGTGTGACGTAAAAATAAAATAATTGAATGCCTTTAATCGCTACCTTATCTGAAAAGCTAAAAAAAAAGCTGTGCATTCATCGAAAATTTTATTTGTTATGTATTAAAACACGAAAAGATGATTTGGCAAATAAAAATCTTTGAATCGTGTACGCGGAAAGGTATTTTGAATTCTTTCAGATTGTGTGGATTTCAAAATTAATATATTTATTTTAATTAAAATAATTTTTATAACCTTCAAAGTTTTTTAAAATTTCTAAATGGGAGTTAAAATGTATTCACAAATAAATTTCGCGGTCTCTATCACCAGTTTGTAGGCGATATAATTAATTATGCGTGTTGGCAGTAATACATTCCTCCCCATCGAACAGATTAATTGCGGTATCGCTAATGCGAACCTCATTCAGGAATTATTTTGGATAATTGTTAGTGTGGATCACTTCGCTATCTGAATGATTCATTGCAAAGCGATTGATTTAGAATTAGTTAGTAGTTAACACTTAACTGTATATATAATAGTATCATCTATATCTAAGTCACTGCTATTATCTACTGGATCGAAGTTATGTCAGTTATTTAATTTTACTCAGTAAGGTCAGTTACCTAAATAGAAAATTAATAAGAATTGGAATATCTGGATAAACGATGGATAGTGGACGTTCTCCCATCGTGGCATGCTATTCACAAGGAACTAGGTTGTCGGTGAATTTTTTTTTTAATCTGAAGTTTAAAGTACGACTTGCACACAAAAGATCATATTATAGGTTCTTGCATAATATAAGTATTTGTTCACAGATTAGATAGAAATAGACAAACTATCGGTACGACCATAGCATAAAATTTTAATAAGTCTGTCTTGGTTATAGGGAACTGATAATAGCGTCGCCTATTGTTTCGATTCTCTGTGCTAGTACACTTTGTGTGTATTGAATGAAACAATATTAGAATAATTAATTTTATACTGATTATATAAATTAATTTACACCCCAAGATTATTATGAGTGCTTATACTCTTAATTCTGGAATAATTATTTTTTGTGTATATTTAATAGTCGTTTTGATTCATTAGATGGTGCGATCTGTTATGGGTCTATATTTTTGTGAGTTGGATAGCGGTATTAATTATATAATGAACATTAATTATTGACGGAATTGACGTCCTAATTGTTCGGAATTTATGATACTCCATTAAGAAAGCTTATAAATTTTTGACTAGACCAAACCCTACAGGTGAATTTAATTATCTGGCGATCAAATAAGTTAAGCAGAAGGGTTTAAACAAATTTTAAAGATGCAAATTAAATTAAATTATCATTAATAAAATTTAATTGACGGGTATCAAAAATCTTAAATTGGGGAGATGAGTTAAACATTTAATAACAAGAGCTCAATGCAAATTAGTTATGAGATTATGGTTAAGAGTGCAGTTACAGTTCTTTAGTGGTGTGAAATGTAATTCAGTATTTTAAAAAAATTATAGAAATCGTTGCAAGTTTTTCATAATTACAGAAATCGGTGAAAGGTTTTCATATTTGCAAAAATGGCTGGATGGGTATCTGGGTTACATTAGAAGTTTAAATTATAATTACTTCACATATTCTTGTTGTAGCCCTATAAATATGCAAGTAGGTTAAACTAAATTCATAAGTTGTCTTTCCAAGCTAAGGTTGTCCAGGTTCTGCCAGTACTAGTTCTCGAAGGATCGTAACCCACACTACGTTCAGAAATCGCATCGGGAATACAGTAGATGGTCGAACCGGAATTTCAACTCGAAAATCAAAGTTTGTAGTTAGATAATCGACCAAAAATTATTCATCTGAATTAACTGTGGTGGCACGGGTTTTATTTTGATCGTTCGACATTAAAAAAAAATTTATCTGGAGCTTGTTTCAGTAATTGTCCATTCAGTTTTATTTTTTCGAAAAATCGTTTACAAATCAATGATCTTGGCAGTTTGTCTCTAATAGAAAAATCCTAAAAAGTTTAAGTTCGAAGTATATCAGAACTAACGTAGCCCTTAGTATGAAAGTTCAATACTAGAGAAGGAAAAGCTAAGAAAGACGGAGTCCCCAATGTAAGCTTAAGTCTAAATTGACTAAGCCCAAAAATGGCTAAGTATAAAGTGAGTGGACAAGTATGCAAAATAGTGTGTGCATGAAAAGATAAAAGAGTGTTTTTCATTAAATAAAATGGGCTTGAACCCTTAAGGCTACAAGAAGGGCTTTAGAAGGGCCAGACATAACTTAAGCCTAAAAAAAATGATGAAGAGAAGGAATATATGACCCTTATGGGGCAATAAGGAAGTCTTCGGTAGTCTCAACTGCGGTGCCCACCTCTTCAACAGCTGTGGTGACAGTCTGAACTGCATCAGCATACTCCCCTTCACCAGCCTCCACAATAGCAACCTCATTTCCTCCCTCCTCTTCTCCTCCTTCTTCTTCTTCTTCCATTTGTTGGCTGGGTAAGGGGATCTCATTGTATAAGGGGGAGAATGCCTCAACCCCAATAGATTGTAAAGCAGCCTCTTAAGCGCTGGCGACGATTATATCTTGTAACTTCAGAATCTGCCCCTTGTAGTTCTCAGTGGCCTCTTCCACCCCTTCAAGGTAGGCTTTTTAGCCTCTTCCTCAACCTTCTTCTTCTCGGCCACCGCCTTCTCAACTTCAGCCTTGGCAGCAGCAAGTTCTTCTTCCATCTCCTTCAGCTTATGCTTCAAGGTGCTTTTCTCCACCTCTAGCACATTTGGAGGTAAGAGTGGTTTTGTTGGCACATAGTCACCAACTTGGCCTCTTTTTCCTCCACCCTTTCCAGAGCCACCACCATCCTTTGGAGAGATGCAAAGAAGAGGAGAAGAAAATCATCAACGACAAAATAGAAAAACATACATAGGTAATAAGACGGGGAGAGAACTACTTGGATGGCATGATGACCAGCTGATTTGTACAGCTTCTCATGATTAAATTTTTTGATCTCCCCCATATCAGATGGAAGGAGTAGGGCTTTGCAAATCCCAAGTGAAGTGTCTGAGGAACCAACTCTATCCTCGGTGGTTATCAATTTGTCCCCCTTCTTCAGCTGGGGGGTCTAGGGGATGGCATCCTTAACAGGATCAGTGATCTTTTTTCCCTTGTCAATGGTCGGGGTCTTCTCTTTCCTAGCGTTAGGACCGACGTCCCCAGCCTTCTTCAGCTTTTTTAGTGGAGGCTGAGGCTCCACTGGGCCTTGCCCAGAAGTGGACATAGAGAGCTCGACGTTTGAGCCCTTCTCCCGCCGAAGTTCCTCTGCTCGGGCGGTGATGAAGATTGTCACCTTCTTCTTAGAGCCCCTAATGGTCAGAAACTCTATTAGGTTACTGGCAAGAGCTTTTCTTTTAGCCATTTTGGTGATGTTATAAAATTGCGAGAAATTTGTAGAAAATGAGGATAAAGAGATGGGAATGGCTTCCCAAGGAGAAGACGGACCAGCACGATCAGGTAAGAGAGGCGGTTAAGCTATTGTTACTTGCCTCTCCGCTCTAGTGAAGGGCAGAACATTCCCTTAGGGGACATCAAGTGGAGTCGAGGCTAGAGCAGCAATCTGAACACCTACTGTGCTTGGCTTAATGAAGCTGTGGTATGTTGATATGTGTTTCAGGAGTATATAGGTAGCACATCCTAGGTCCATTTGCTTGAGAAGACCCTTGTACACCTAAACCTTTGTTGAGATCTTGCAAATGAACTCTAGGAAGAGGGCCCCGAGCTCTATTATTTGCTATAGCACCTGCGCCGAATAGAAAAAATAAGAAGTCAGGATAAAAAAAGATACTGATTTTAAGTAAGGCATCAAAACAGATAGTTGGCGAATGGAACTACCGGTGCCGAGACCGTCCTTCCGAGAAACGGTGAAGATGTCCTGGACCTCTCTGGGATCGAAGTCAAAGTTTTCGGTCACGTAGACAAGGTCATCGTCTACATCTTTACCAAAGTCCGATAGTTCGATCACAAGCTTTTTAGCTGCTTTATTAGCCTTGAGGTAGTAAGATGCAGTAGAATGTTTGACCATATTATAACAATAAACAATAAACAATATCCCAGATACTAAGATTGGTACCCAGAATACAGTTTAGTTCCACAGCTTCCATGATTATTCTAAATACGTTAAAGGAGACCTGCATGGGGTTTACTCAGTAATGCCAAAGAACTCGACGAAGTAGGGGATGAAGAGGGAACCGAACTCTCCCTCCACTATAGCTACAAGCGGGAGGGAGAGCTTTTCCGAACTCCCTTCGCGTGAGTTATTGGCATTAGTAAGTGTAATGCCAACATCTTCTAGTATTTGGTACCGGCGCTGGAAAACCTCCATAGCCGCCAGCGTTGATACCAACTTTTTTAGTTTTTCCATTTTGGAAAAAGGAAATAAAAAAAGGTAAACTAGTGTCAAAGCAACAGAATGAGCAACGAAAAGGAAAGAGGAAGCTTATGGCAAAAATTGAATGGAGGCGGCGACGATTTTCAGAGGTAATATCCCTTGCCGGAGTTCAGGTTTTGTTCACCGGAATTCTGGGTTCATTGCCAAAAATCGCAAGAGTACTCTCAAGAAAGTTTAAAAATGATAGAAATGGCAGAAAAGTGAAGAAGTGACCTTGGATGGGTTTTTATACCCATCAAATCAAATGACAGGTGCAATCTATACGTCATACGAATTAAAATGGGATTTGGTTACCAAAGCGAAACGTACCCTTCCAAGCGCCAATCAAAATGTGTCACGTCACAATTTAGTGGCTCGAGGGCAAGCTGTCACGTCGCCAGGACGCCAAAGAGGTGAAACCTTTAAGGAACCCACTAAACACCGAATTAATGATTCCTGGAATAGTGATTCATACAAAAGAAAGTTAAATCTGGCACAATTCACTGAGAAAAGACATACGAGAGCAGGGATAACCTAAACACAGATCCGAATACATGTCCCGAGCCAATGCAGTTCGAGGTAAGATGCCCACCGAATAAACAGAAAGCAAAAAGCTCTGACTCTCCACTAGGCTCTTCCACTAAGAAGAGACCAGAGTTGGGGCAGTTGAGGGCGAAAAAGATTATGGGCTTGGAGCCCATCCCAAAGCAAGTCAGCTCTGATATTGCCTTGAAGGGCTAGTCTGCGACTAATTCGACCCAAACAACCTTAGGCTAGGAGATAACCCAGGAGGACTCCATCCCCAATACGGCAGTTCAGGTCTAGGCTTCCTAGAGCAATTAGAATTGCCTAAAGATAAGGCAGAATCTTTGTAAGCCAAATATTATGGATAAAAGACAGAGTCCCAAGAGGACTTAGCCTCCCTCATTTCAACCCCTACATAAAGGAAGGTGCTCCATACTCCCAAGTACACAATTTCAACCCAGTTTTTTATTAGAAGCCTCTTAGAGAGAAATTTAACTTGAACGTTGGAGTGTTTTCCGGTCAAACCAGGCCAAAAAACACTAACGGCATTCTTCGTCTTGCAGGAGTTTGAGAACACCACGAGCAACATCTAGTGAGTTCGGCATGGAGGAATTCAGTTCATAATTCTGTTCGGGATCATCAAGTTTGAACCAATTTGATTGGTTCTAATTGTGCCTTCCAGTTTACAACGTGCACATTAATCTATCTAATCTCATCAAATCATTTAGAATTTAAAATTTCTAACTATATCGATGAACTCGCAAGCTGAAAAGCTTTAAGATACATATTTGCTTTTAATTATTTTGCTATGTATACAAACCGATATAAGAAAATAAATTTAGAATTGTCAATTTCAACACTATAACCACACCCAATCAAAGCCATTGCAAATCAGCACAATATCTTTAGTTTCTTGATTAATGGCATGAATCACTTTTAATCTAACTGTTAGTCCATGAACTTTTTATTTTGATTTTGATAATTTTCATAATTCATTTTCTAAGAATAAATAATTTTAAATGGATAATATTTTATATTTTTTAAATAAAAGTGTTAACACGTCTTGAACAATTAAGTTGACACCTTAACCAAAAAGAAATGACTTATATCTCAAAATAATTTAAACACTTAAGTATTCTTGAATAAAGAATAATTCGTGTTAATCTTAATTGAAAATTAAGTCAAATACTTTTAAGGCAAAGTATACTTGAAACTTATCAATTGTGTCAATACTCTTTGATCAAATGGTTTGACACCCTAACCGTTTTACAAGTTGATCTTCAGGTATCAAAGCTTTAGTGTTGACACAAACAAGTTTTGTGTCGACACAAAAGAGCCGAAGCACTCAGGACTCAATTTGAGTCGACACAAATCAATTTTGTATCGACACAAAAGTGATCCTCACTTTTGGTATTCGGAAGTTTAGGTCGACACAAATAAAAGTTGTGTCGACACAAAACTACCGAGACCTCCTGCAGATCTTTGGTGTCGACCCCAAGTCCAAATGTGTCGACCCAAAAGTCCCGAGCCAGCCTGCAGAATGTTGGTGTCGACCCCAAGACCAAATGTGTCGACACAAAAGAACCGAGACTTCCTGCAGAAATTTAGTATTGACACCAAAGGCAAGTTTACTCAACACGAATGGTCCCTCCGAATGCTGAAGTTTCAAACAAGTCGACATCAGATTCAAATGTGTCGACACCAGAATGTTGGAAGGTAGTGTGCAGAATTTGTGTCGACCTCTCAGAAAATTCGTGTCGACCCAACCACTTACAAGGACCTACCCTAGACATTTTGTGTCAACACCAAAGTGAATTGTATCGGCACTGGCGACGGAAACTCAAATCGCGACAGATCTCAACGGTTAGATTTTTGGCATTTATTGCTCCTACCTACCTCCAACGGTCATGAATGCACAAGAACTTATATAAATAGTAACTTCTCAGCATTTAAGAAGATTTGGAGACTAGTATTCACTGTTCCATTGCTCAAATCAATCTTAAAAATCTCAAGCTCACATTTATTGCTGTAACTCCAGTTCTTGTTCCTCATCTCTCTTTACCTTCTTATTTATTGAAAATTATTTCTGTAAAGAGAGAGAAAGAGTTCATCATTAATACTTTTCATTTATTGTATTCAAGAGTGAGTCACCCTTTATTATTTGAGTTAGTGAGTGAAACTCATCATATAAGAATTCAAGAGAGATTAGAAGAAAATAGGAGCTTGTTTTCATAAGATCTTCGTGAAGCTGAAATTAGCTTGTGAATGTGCCCGTAAATATTCAATTCATTCAAGTGAAATCTTGAAGATTGTAGACTTAGAATACGCCCATGAAATATTCTAAATAGTGAAACTACTCAAGGGAGATCTTGATGAGTCGACGTAGGCTAAGATAAAGTCAAACCATTATAAATCTCTAGTAACTGGTTCTATCTCTCTCTCCCTCATCTTTAATACTTGTATTGATTTCATATTTGCTTATCTTGCCTTATTGCAATATTAAAATATTAATGAAAAAGGTATTTAAATTGTTATTATTTTTTAAAGACCCAATTCACCTCCCCAATTAACAGTCTAAGAGTTTTATATGACAACCACTTGCATCGGACCTATCCAATCCGAAGGTCCATCGACCAATAGACCTCCCTTGTTCAATGGAACAAACCATAACTATTGGAATGCTAGAATGAGAATCTATATTCAAACCGTAGACTACGACCTTTGGCGGGTTACCATAAATGGACCCAAAAAACCTACAAAAACTGTTGAAGGGGCTACTGTCCAAACGAGTTCAATAGGATCTCATTCTAGCATTCCTGTACTGCTCACTTGACCCAAACGAGTTCAATAAGATCTCAACTTGTGGCATCGCTAAAGAAATTTAGAATAGACTCGAAGTTACCCATGACGGTACCAATCAAGTAAAAGAGTCAAAAATCAGTCTACTTGTTCATATTTATGAATTATTCAAAATGAAGCATGATGAAACAATTTCTGATATGTTTACTTGCTTCACTAATATTATAAATGGACTGAAATCTCTTGACAAGATTTACACTAATGCAAAAATGGTAAAAAAGATCCTGAGGTGTATGCCAAAGAGTTAGGAAGTAAAGGTCACGGCTATACAAGAAGGTAAGGACCTGAACAGGCTCAGCCTAGAAGAACTTCTTGGTTCTCTCATAACCCATGAGATAAACATCAAAATGGATGATGAGGAAGACATTAAAAAGAAAAAAGGCAATGCTTTCAAGTCTTTAACTCTTGATGAAGAATCTGAAGAAGAGTCCTCTAGTGATGAGAATGAAGACATGGCTCTCATCACAAAAAAGCTTAAGAAGTTTCTTAGAAATAAGAAATAAGGAAGAAGAAAAATTTTCAAGAAAAAAGGATACAATAGATAGCCAAACAAGTTCAAAAGTGATTCCAGCAGAATCAAATCAGAACACAAGAAGGATGAAATAATCTGCTACAAATGCAAAAAACATGGACATGTCAAAGCTGAATGCTCTCAGCACAAGAAGCAATTCAAGAATGGCTTCAAGAAAGCAATGATAGCTGCTTGGGGCGAAAGCGATGACAGTAGCTCTGAAGATGAAAAGGAATAAAATGAAGTTACCAATCTGTCTTATGACCAGAGAAGATGATGAGGTAACTCGTGACCCTTTTTCCTTAGAAGAATTGCAAAATGCTTTTAAAGATTTGCATGACGAGTTGAGAAAGTTAGGTGCAAAGAATTCCATTTTTAAAAAATTAATTTTTTCCTCCTCAACTGAAATAGAGATTTTAAAAAGTGAAAAATCTGTTTTGACAAAACAAGTCTTTGATCTGAAAAATAAAAATAAGATTTTGAATGAAAAAATTGAGGATCTTACAAAAATTGTCTATAAATTTACTCAATGAAAGAAAAAATTAGATAAACTTTTTAGAATGCAAAAATATGTTTTTGACAAAAGCTGAAATTGGTTATAAGCCTAAGAAGAAACAAAATTTCTTAATGTTAGCCCAAGATTTTTTATTTTGATTTTGATGATTTTCATAATTCATTTTTTAAAAATAAATAGTTTTAAATGGATAATATTTTATATTTTTAAAATAAAAGTGTTAACACATCTTGAACGATTAAGTTGACAACTTAACCAAAAAGAAATGACTTATATCTCAAAATAATTTAAACACTTAAGCATTCTTGAATAAGAATATTTCATGTTAATCTTAATTGAAAATTAAGTCAAATACTTTTAAGGTAAAGTATACTTGAAACTTATCAAATGTGTCAACACCCATTAATAAAATGGTTTGACACTCTAACTGTTTTACAAGTTAACCTTCCGGTATCAAAGAGTTAGTGTCGACACAAACAAGTTTTGTGTCAACACAAAAGAGCCGAAACACTCAGGACTCAATTTGAGTCGACACAAATCAATTTTGTGTCGACACAAAAGTGATCCTCACTTTTGGTATCTGAAAGTTTGGGTCGACACAAATATAAGTTGTATCGACATAAAACAACCGAGACCTCCTGCAGATTTTTGGTGTCGACCCCAACTCCAAATGTGTCGACCCAAAAGTCCTGAGCCTGCCTGCAGAATGTTGGTGTCGACCCCAAGACAAAATGTGTCGACACAAAAGAACCGAGACTTCCTGCAGAAATTTAGTATCGACACCAAAGGCAAGTTCAGTCGACACGAATGGTCCCTCTGAATGCTGAAGTTTCAAACGAGTCGATACCAGATTCAAATGAGTCGACACCAGAACGTTGGAAGGTAGTGTGCAGAATTTGTGTCGAACCATCAAAAAATTCGTATCGACCCAACCACTTACAGGGATCTACCCTAGACATTTAGTGTCGACACCAAAGTGAATTGTGTCGACACTAGCGACGAAAATTCAAATTGCGGCAGACCTCAACGGTTGAATTTTTGGCATTTGTTACTCCCACCTACCTCCAACGGTCATGAATGGACAAGAGCCTATATAAGGAGTAACTTCTCAGCAATTAAGAAGATTTGGAAACTTGTATTCACTATTCCATTGCTCAAATCAATCTTAGAAATATCAAGCTCACATTTATTGCTGTAACTCCATTTCTTGTTCCTCGTCTCTCTTTACCTTCTCATTTATTAAAACTTATTTCTGTAAAGAGAGTGAGAGTTCAATATTGCCAAGAAAACAATACAATGATTTATTTTGTACAAAAACAGTCGAAGGCCAAGAATATGCATTCCTTTTCATCCAGGGTATTAAATTCACAATTTCAAACTTTAAACTTCTCAAAAAAAAAATATTTCACAGAGTTCACAGTTTGGCAATGAACACAATAACACCCTCCAACTTGCATTTTGCATTATCCGCAGTGCGAACACAATAAAACAAGAGAAAAAGAAAAATTACCACAGAATAAAGCAATACCTAAATATAACACCTGTGAATAAAAATTAGAACCATCACAAAGCAGGAAGTAAAGCAGATAAAGGCAGGTAAAAATAACAGAAACTGCATATATTTATTAATTGCTAACTGTGATTATTACATAGACAAAAGAAAAAGAAAATACAAGAACAACAAACAAAAAATGCCCTAAGGGCCTACTAACTGTGGGACTAATGTAGGTAACTGAGAGAAAAATCTAAAGTTTGAAAAGAAAAGGAGAAAAAGAAAAAAAAGAACAAAAAAAAAGCATCAAAAGGGAGGGGGAGAGGAAGAGGTGATCCGTGCGGAGGAGCCAGGTTGAAATGGCAGAGCAACGCAAGAAGTTGCTCCTCAATCCGGGCTAAACTGGCTGTAAATATGGCTTGCCACGAGGTCTAGCCCGCCTCAAGCGTTGCCTGCCCGTCCTCCAACCGATCTAACTGGTCGTTCAAGGCCTTATAGGCAGCCTTAGTTAAGGACCAGGTAGAGAAGGAAGGCAATGAGGAGGAGGACGCAGGCGTTTAGCCGGAGTGGCTGCTTGACTCTTAGGATGATGGATGTTTGGGGTTAGCACGCCTACTCAAAGCGAGGCGGCTCAAATGCCACGTTGCCTGAGTGTAGACGTTCGCCGTCGGGATGGAACGTTCAAATGTGGATAGAAGGAAGGGATTAGGGGTAGAGGCGATGGCGGCTAGGATAAGGGGGGCGATAAGGTTGGAGTAGGGGAGAGGGCAGTTGGTGCAGGGGGTGGTGATGAACTTCAGCATCTCACCTAACATGAAGCGTGGGATGGAGACTGAAGCGTTGGTGTGGAGGTCAGAGGTTTTGGAGGAAAGCATAGCAGCGCTCGTCTTTGTGGTCCATGGGGAATACATTTTTCTGCAGAACAATATCAACAAACCACATAGGTTCGGTGACATCGCCATAGCGAGCAAAGGTGGCCCCAAGGGTGGCGCGGCCCTTGGAGATGGCGAAGGCCATATCGGTGTGGCTGACGGAGTTAGGGATAGTGGGGAGGATGTCCTGGCCCTCGCCGTCCTTGGCGCGGAAGATGCCGAGAGCGATGGCGATGCGGTGGGTGGTAAAGGAGAAGGCGACGCCATCGACGGTGGTGTAGAAGTAGGCAAGGAGGCGGTCGCAGCCGTCGTTGCCTATCCACTAGAGGTTCTGGTAGAAGAGTTGAACCAGGCGAAAGTAGGGCGATGGAAAAGGGCCACATATGCTGATGATGCGGTGAGACTTCATCAGACGTATACCTTAGGAGGCATAGTTGTCGGCCCACAGGAATTCGCCGTCACCAACTAGGAAGGTGGGGTGAAGATGTGAAGCTCTCAGCCTGCCCATTGGGTGGCAGGTGCTGCGGAGGAGGCATAGTCGGAGCCTCGGCCCCTTTTGACTAGGAGACGAGAAGAAAAAGCCATGGGCTAAGAGTTGAAGGAGGTGGGGGAGTCAGAGAGAAAAGAGAGAACAGGTGTGAGGATTTGCGATGGAGAGAAAAGAAGACAAGCCATAAATTTATAGAATTTGACGGGTTTTGTCCGAACGAACGAGGCGCGTCCGGACGATGTGCGTGGCGTCCGAACGAACTGAGGCCAAAAGATTTGCCGTCTGGACGACCGAATAGAATTTGAATAGGTGGGATAGGGGAAGAGTTGCGAGGCAAAAGGCGTTAATGGCATGTGCTAAAAACGTCACCTCGATTTGATTTCATCTCGTTAAAATAAAAGCGTCCGGATGGACGTTGACTGATCAGTGCCACGTGTTAGCCAAGGGTTCGAAAGGACATGGCCATTGATGTTTTGTCTAATCCCAAGTACGTCCGTCCAGACGAAGGAACAGAGCAATTAATGCTCTGAGGAGCTGAGGCGTCACACATGTCAAGAAGGGACATATCCCATTTCGTCCAGATGAAATGGGATCGTCCAGATGAAAGATGAAATGGGATCGTCCAGATGAAAGATGAAATGGGATCGTCCAGATGAAAACGGTTTTTTTTATCTTCTTCTCCTATTAGTAAGAAATTATGAGTTCCCTCCCAGTAGGACTAAGTTTAATGTCTTCAGCCAGACGAGGTGCTCGGTCACTGGGTTAAGGGATCAACGAGGTCGGTGGACTCGCTAGCAAGGTCGACAGAGATACCTTCTATGTACGGTTTCAACTACTGGTCATTGACTAGGAGATGTTTACCTGAGCAAGAATTGAGAAGCTGGCAGGCTCTGTGAGAGTAGACATGTGTCACCACAAATGGGTCTTCCCATCTAGATTAGAGTTTGCCCGAAAAAAGCTGTAACTTGGAATTAAACAACCACACCTTTTGATTTAGCTCAAACAACTTGCGATGAATTTGTTTGTCGTGAAAAGCTTTCGTTCGAGCCTTGTAGGCGCGGGAGTTCTCATAAGCTTTGTTACGAATTTCTTCGAGCTCGTTTAGTTGAAGTTTTCTATGGGTACGAACATCATTCATATCGAAGTTAGAAGCTTTGATGGTCCAGTATGCCTGGTGCTCTAACTTTATCAGAAGATGACACGCTTTCTCAAAAACGAGACAATATGAAGACATGCCTATGGGAGTCTTGAAGGCAGCGCGAAAGGCCCAAAGGGCATTGTCCAACCTCTCGGACCAATCTTTCCTATCATGGTGAACGATCTTAGTCGGAATGTTTTTGACTTCCCTATTGGATACCTCAACCTGACCACTAGTCTGTGGATGATATGAAGTGGCTACCTTATAAGTGATGGAATAGCGGCGGAGCAGGGCTAAAAAGTGTTTATTTAGGAAGTGTGTGCTCCCGTCACTAATAATAGCTCATGAAAAATCAAATCGATTGAATACATTGGATTAAAGAAACTTGACCACCACCTTCTGGTCATTCGATTTGGTTGCTATAGTTTCGACCCATTTAGACGCATAATTCACCGCTACTAAGATGTACCCGTAGCCATGTGATGGTGAAAAGGGTCCCATAAAGTCGATGCCTTAAACGTTGAAGAGTTCGACAACAAGAATAGGGTTAAGGGGCATTATGTCTCGAGAGGAGATTGTGCCAATTTGCTGGCAGCGAAGGCAAGCTCAACAAAAGTTGTGAGCATCTTTAAATAGCGTGGGCCAAAAGAAACCGAGCTAGAGGACTTTTACTGCTGTATTCTTGCCACTGAAGTGTCCTCCACATGAAAGAGAGTGACAAGAGGTCAGAATGCTAGCTACCTCAGATTTAGGGACGCATCTACAAATTACCTGGTCGGAGCAGTATTTAAAGAGTTCTGGGTCTTCCCAAAAATAGTATTTACTCATGAGAAAAATCGGTCCTTATTGACAGTGAACCAATGAGAAGGGATGTGTCCGACTGCCAAATAATTGACAATGTCGGCATACCATGGGAGATGGGTGCCCGTGAGTGCAAAAGAGTTGCTCGTCCAGAAACGAGTCTTGTAAAAGAGTGAAATCACTAGATGGGGCAACTATAAGGCGAGCGGCGAGGTGGTCAACTACGGAATTCCCAGTTCCCTTTTTGTCTCGAATCTCTAGATCGAATTCTTGTAAGAGAAGAATCCATCAGATGAATCGGGCTTAGTGTCATTTTTTAATAGCAGGTGCCGAAGGGCAGCGTGATCAGTGTAGATTATGACTTTCGAGCCTAAAAGGTATGACATAAACTTGTCAAGCTCGAGAACTGTGGCTAGTAACTCCTTTTCGGTAGTGGTACAATTTACTTGTGCATCAGTGAGGGTTTTACTGGCATAGTAGATGACATGAGGGAGACGATTGACACGTTGACCTAAGACAACTCCTCCGGCATAATATGAAGCATCACGCATGATCTCGAAAGATAGTGATCAAAAGATAGTGATCAATCGGGTGACTGCATAATGGGTGCAATGGATAAGGAGTCTCGGAGCTGTTCAAAAGCTCGAAGGCAGGACTCGTCAAAGATGAAAAGTGCATCTTCCGTGAGAAGATCACAGAGTGGTTTGAAGATCTTAGAGAACACCTTTATGAATCTACAATAGAAGCATGCATGCCTTAAGAAAAAAAGGACCTGCCGAATAGATGTAGGGGAGGAAGTTTTAAAATGAGGTCGACTTTAGCCTTGTCAACTTCAATCCCCATTTTGGACACTATATTCCCCAAAACAATACCATGTTGAACTATAAAATGACTCTTTTCCCAACTAAGCACAAAATTTGTCTCCATACATTGTTTGAGTACCTTCGTCAGATTTTGGAGACAATCATCAAATGACGTCCCAAACACGGAGAAGTCATCCATGAAGACTTCTAGAGATTTCTCGACCATATCAAAAAAGATAGCTATCATATATCGTTGAAAAGTTGTGGGTGCATTACATAATCCAAAAGGCATACGTCGGTGGGCGAAGGTGCCAAATGGACAGGTGAATGTGGTCTTCTCTTGGCCCTCGGGATAAACGGGCACCTAGTTATACCCGAAGTAACCATCTAGGAAGCAGAAATAACTTTGACCTACTAGACGCTCTAAGATATGAGTAATGAAGGGCAGTGGGAAGTGGTCTTTCTTAGTGACAGCATTCAACTTACGATAGTTAATACACATTCGCCAACCAATCGTGATACGAGTGGGTATCAACTCTTTCTTGTCATTTTGTACAACGATGAGTCCAAATTTCTTAGGAACAACTTGCGTTGGGCTCACCCACTTATTGTCAAAGATGGGGTAAATGATACCCGCATCGAGCAATTTCACGACCTCCTTTAATACAACCTCTTTCATGTTTGGGTTGAGTCTCCGCTACATTTCTCAGATTAATTTTGCATCATCTTTGTAATGGATGTGATGCATGCAGATAGATGGGTCAATCCCTTTCAAGCTGGTGACTGACCACTCTATGGCTCCTTTGGTTTTTCAGAACCTCAACAAGTTGAGACTCCTAGTTGAAAGTCAAATCATAAGCAATAATGGCAGGTAAGGTGCTATTGGGCCCTAGAAATACGTACTTGAGTAAAGCCAAAAGTGGCTTTAGCTCAAGGTTTAGTGGTGAATCTAGATAGGGCATAACAAGGATGGAGGATACATGTGGTAGGGGCTCAAATCGAGATATCCATAATGGAATGTTAAGATAACTGGCGGACTTGAGAAGAGAAGTGACCTCACTCATGGATGGCTCGACCTCGAAGGTGTCGACTCCAAAGTGTGCTAAACACGTCTCTAAAGGGTCGTCACCAAATATAAAGGAAAGTGCTGATTTGATTGCCTCGTCAATTATGCCGACTGCAAAATAGTCGGAATACTATAGGGGTTGCTGAGAGGCATGGAAGATATTTAAGCGCACTTTCATATTTTTGAATGAAACATCCATCACTCATGTGTGTCAATTTATACAAGCATTGGCTATAGCCAAAAAGGGTCTGCCAAGGATGATGGGAGTTTGGTGCCTAAGCTAAAGGTCGAGCTCGGTATCGAGGACGATGAAGTAAATAGGATATAGAAACTTGTCAACTTTGACAAGTACGTCATCAATGACTCCACGAGGTACTTTAACAGACCGATCGACTAGCTGAAGGGTGACTGGTATCGGTTTGAGCTCTCCTAACCCAAACTACAAGAAATGGTAGAGTCCTCGGGTCTTTAAGTTTGGGGATGGTGTCGTGTCTTATGACAGCGCTAACTTGCTCGGTAGGGATGGCAATAGGGCGAGGTAGAGCGGCGCGGGGCAGGGAATTAATTTTTTCATCTCCGTCCCCTATTTGATCGAGGCAGGAACGAAATAAAATATCAAGAAAGTAGTAGGGAACTGGGTAGGAACGAAAATATTTCGGGTATAATTTTTTATGTTTAAAATAATATTATTAATAAAAGTTATAAATAATATAATAAATAAATAATAATAATTGATGAATTAATATAACTAAATATACAAAATATAAGAAAT
>JAOTRH010438103.1:0-33672 GCA_034768845.1 Heliamphora exappendiculata | reverse complement strand
TGTTATTTCATTCTCTGTAATTTCAGATTCTGTAAATTGTTGAAAGTTTAA
Source organism: Heliamphora exappendiculata (assembly GCA_034768845.1). Taxonomy (NCBI): domain Eukaryota; kingdom Viridiplantae; phylum Streptophyta; class Magnoliopsida; order Ericales; family Sarraceniaceae; genus Heliamphora; species Heliamphora exappendiculata. The sequence continues at coordinate 33,621 of JAOTRH010438103.1, read as the reverse complement.
TAAAGATGTATTTTCTAGATCCCCGAACATATATTTTATGTCGGCGTTAGAAATTCTCCCAACACTTTTCCCTCCTCATTTTCCTCGAGCGGGTTTTGTCCCGTGTTGGGCCTTAACCGTTCTTGTTCCATTCATCTGGGCTCTTCATGATGGACCACATGTGAAAACAAAATTGTTGATTTCACATATGCCGATCATCCATCAGACTATAATAAGAAACAAAAATAAAATCTCCGTTCGGTTAACAGGAAAGGAAAGGAAAGTAAAGTACAAAAAATTAATTAATTAATTAATTAATTTTTTCATTTATTTTTTTAGTGTTTAGATGTAAAAAAAGTAGGGACACCCACAATTTTTTATTTTACCCCAGAAAACAATTTCCTCGGAAATTCATCCCACAAAAAACATGGGATTTTCCATAATGGGAATTTTAACTTTTCGTCAAAAACTACTCCCTCTTATATTTTTCCCTTCATCAAATATTTTATTCACTTATATTATTTTTTAGTTTTTATTATATTTACATAAATCAAACAATGTTTATTATTTATCTTTTACTTTTTTTTAATTTATTTATTGTGTTCATTTATTTATTTATTCATCAAGAATTTATTGATCAATTTGATAGTTTAATTATTTTGATTTTTTCTATTCTATATCTTTTTCTTCCAAACAAATGAATAATAAAAAATTATTTTTTTTGTAAAATCATGCTACCAAACGAACACAAACTAGAAAATAAGTTTCTTTTTCCTTTACTTTACTTTATTTCCCTTTTCTTGAAAACAACTTTGTTGCATAAAATTACTGAAAAGTGAACAAAACCTAAGTAGCTAGAGTTAAACTATGTTCGAGTGATCAAAGTTTTTGTCATTATTTTTTGTCTATTTTTTATCAGTTATCTATTATATGTGCACTTAGAATTACTCAATGAGAAAAACTTGTAACAAACAAAAATGTTTGGTGTAATTACGCATATGAATTTATAGATGCACACATATTCATGTGCAATTGTACATTTAAAGATTTTAAAAAAAGTTAAATTGTAAATAATTTAATTTTTAAATTATGTATAGAAATAATTTTTAAATTAAATATTTGAGAAAAGTTTAATGGGTGTTTTAGATAAAACAAAAAATTCACAAAACTTCAAAATTAAAGTAATACAAGTGATATTATTTTTGTGTCAAAAACTCCACACATCTTCATTTTAAAGATAACACGAAAAAAGTGCTCTCTTTTAATCCAATAATATAGAAAACTAAAAAGATTTGATTATGGTCTCAAGTTGAAATTAAAAAAGTTAACTAAATCCCTAAACTTATAGCTGCAAATAACATAATTGTTATTGTTAATTTCAAATTAGAAGTTACAAGAAAAAACAACTATAACCACACTAATTAATTTTTTTAAAAAAAACTTGGGCAATAAATTAAATTGAAAATTAATTGGTGGTTCTATTTGGTGGACTTGTTTAGGAATAAATCCCAACTATTTTTTGAGAAAATCTGTTTCTTGTTATTTTTAGCTTCTAATTTCTAACTTTTGTTTGTGGTGCTTTTTTTTTTCTTCCTAAAATTTAAAATTTGGGTGAAATGTCAAAAAGCATCATATAATTGTCTTGATTTATAACAAAAGTATAGGCAAAGTGATAAATTTCACAATTATAAGTTACACGCTCAGTTATATCAACAAATGCAACTGTGTTGGCTAAAATTGTTTGGTATTCGGAATATAATTAAATAGAATAGAAGTAATAAATAATATTGTGGGTTTCATATATATTTTTTAATACTAGTAAATTATAAAAATAATTATATATATTGTTAGAAATTTAGTTCATGTTTAGTTAGGATGGAAGAAAGAATAGGATATGAGTTATAGATTTATTTATGACTGTTAAATAGGTTCTTTATTCAAGTGATTAGGTCAGTGGTTCGCTTGAGTCGCTATAATAGTAAGCTTTCTTACAATTTTTTTAACGGAAAATTGGTCAATAATTTAATTTTAGGCTGTTTACTGTTTTTCATCTAATATAAAATTTTTAACGAGTAAGATATATGATCATAAAAGTTTTAATGCGCAAGTCCTTTTGGAACAAAAATACCCTAGAACAGATAAATTTTCTATGCTTTTTCAAAATATGTATAAAGAATACATATAAATTTATTTATCTTTTATTGAAAACACGTGTAAAAAATACAAATAAATTTATCTGTCTTACTGAAAGCACGTATAAAGAAAAAATAAATAAATTCATCTGTACCATTTCAAAACATGTATAAAGAATACAGATAAATTTATTTGTCTTTTATTAAAAGCACGTGTAAAGAATACAGATAAATCTATCTGTCTTATTGAAAGTACGTATAAAAAATATAGATAAATTTATCTGTACTTTTCAAAATATGTATAAAAAACACAGATAAATTTTTTTATATTTTATTGAAAGCATGTGTAAAGAATACAGATAAATTTACCTATTTTATTGAAAGCACGTATAAATAATACGGATAAATTTATTCTGTTTGCTTCATCTGTGTTGATAGGCAAACAGATAAATTTATCTGTTATGTATAAATAAACATACAGATAAATTTATCTGTTATGTATATTAAACAGATATGTGAGAGCTGTTTTATTTAATTTAGTAAACAATATTATATGTATTTTAATTGACATTGATTAATTATAAATTGTTAAATATATGTAGATTATCATATGAGAAATAGTCGGTGGGACCGATAACTGTCGTTTGAGTTTGGAATGAATTCGCTGATAAGCGTAGAGAACCGCAAATTTTAAATCGGAGATAATTTTAAAATTTGATAATTTTTGATAAATTAATTTTGAGCTAATGTAAATTTAAAAACATTAATTTTAATATTGTTGATACATATATGTGACTTAAAAACACATAGTAGAATAAATTTTTGTTTTGTGTGCCATATGAGTGGAGAGTGGGCTCTACACCTCTAGCTTGTCTTGGAAGCTAACTTGTATGATCCAAGTCTTCCATCTCTCTCCCTCCCAACGTGTCTTGTCTTTCTCTTATCTTTCTCTCTCAAACTCCATGGTTTCCACCCAATTTTAATGGCTTTCGGTTGGATTTTGGTGTCGCCTTGGAGACGAGGAATCGAACAACTTGACGAGGGAAACGTTTACAACTGAGTGAAATTTTGATTTGGTGAGTTCGAGTGCTCCCGCGGACGTCGAATTCTGTTAAAGTATTGGGTTTTTAATCCAAAAGATAGGATCTCAACTAGTCTTGAATAGATAGCTCGGATATGTAATTATTTTCATTTATTTATAAAAAATAACATGAAACTCATCTTTTTCTTGAAACTCTAGTTCTTACAATTTTGAGAGTTGGTATTTAGAAGAAAATACTTGGTGATTTATGGAAATGGATGAGTCGTACGGAGTTAAGGATTGATTTGTGTTGAATCTTGTTTTAGATTTAGAAACCCTAGTCTATGGGTGAGTTTGCGATGTTGGCCTTTGGTATGTTAAAGAGATTTAAATGAAGATTTGATGGATTAATTAGTTTAATTGGAAAAAGTTGGGTAACACATGAATTTGGTGGATGTTGATTTAGTTTAAATCTCTTTGGAAAGTTTTGGAGTGACTTTGGGATCTCTCTTTATGGTTTTAAAGTCAATTTTTATAGCATTTTGAACATTTAGATTCATGTTTTTTTTATTGAGAAATTTGGAGTGTTGGAATGGTTGGAGTAAAAAATGCATTAGAACATGAAATTCCAAAAGTTGGAACTCGTTTGGCACTCGAGCGCCATCTTTCACACATATTCCAGAGGCAGGCACTCGCGGGGTGCTCGTAGGGCACTCAAGCGCTAAGCTAGCACCAGACTGCGTAGAGCTGATTTCATTTTATCATAATTTTTTCATTTGAACTCTAAATTGGGTCATTTTTATATTCAAATTGAAGCCCCAAAAGTTTTCTTTTCAATGGTTCTACTCTCATATCAAAATTATTATTTTTTTTAAAGTTATGACTAAAATAGTGAGGGTATGTCTAATTTTCTTAATCATTTTTCGCATGTCTTTATTCAAATTTCTTAGAAAATATTATTTTTATCACCGTTGGACCTTTTTATCAAATCTCTTATTCCTTGGCTATATATATATATGACGTTTTCGCTCTCGAATCTCGATGTTTTGGGTTTAAGGACGTGGAACGAGCTCCATTCAAGGGATCCCTTTTGTGACAAAATAAAAGTCCCGATAGTCTTCATTTTATTTGCTTAACTCTCTTTTTTAAAATTATTTAGAAGAAAATAGTTTTGTGAACAAGAGATGCAAAGCGGGTTTTCTAAATAGGTTTACCCTTTTGGGTTCGATTGATTGTCGTGAGTTCCCGTTGGTGGGTCATGTGCCTTGATAGGTTGGATGTGAGATGGTGTTAGTCTAGATTGACTTGGGTCTTTTATTACAAATAATAGATTGAAGGTTTAGGGCTTGTTTGGAGTCTTACTTAAAAGTGAAAGTTGAGAGTCGGTGACAAACTAAGCGATTAGGAATATTTGGTTGAACATTAGTTATTTTCAATATGAGGATGTAATATATGTTTGGAATTTAATTAGAGGTTCGACTTGGAATTGAATTCGACTTGAGAGTTAGTAGTGATCCTAATTCTTGGAGATTATTACCTTTTCGTATATTTGGGCAAAATATGATTGAATTGGAATTCTCGGTATAATTTTTTTCATATAAATGAATATTGTGAGATTCTCCATTTGTATGTTATAATTTGGATAAATTACCATATAGTGGATACACTAGATAATTTAAGGTGAAGACCAGGATAAGGCTCGAGGGACCAACACTATAGTTGATTATTATGATAATCAAACTCTTGATCATGTAGCAAATACATGAGGTGTTTAGGTAAATATCATAACAATGGTTGAGGGAGCGATATTATTAATAATATATTGTTGTTCATCTTTATAGAGATGGCTAAAGAATTAATTTGGGTATACATTGCTCCTTGGTGAAAGACCGAGAACTTGCGCAAGCGGGTGCCCTACCCTTCGGTTAATCTCGTAAAAGAATGTAGGGGTGCCCTACCCTTCGGAGGGTGTTTCAGAAAAGGTGTGCGTAATGGGGTTAGGGTGCTTATCCTTCGGTGAAAAACCGTAAAATAGTGCATAATTGGATTAAGTTGCCTTTTCTTCGGTGAGAGGCCGTAAAAAATTACAATGCTCATGTTGACATATTATATAACTATATGTTGTTTCCTCTTAATGGTCGTGTAGATAAACTGTGGGAATGATATACGATTTATTGTTAGGATAACGTCTTATTACATTGTTGAAGAGTGTGATTGATTATGATTTACTAGGAGTTGAATTGTGAATCAAGTATATGAGGTTTTGCATGTGAACCCATGGGTTATGCATATGTGATACAGTGTGCTGAGCGATGCGTGTTTGATCGATGAAGGTGAGCGTGTGCCTGTCGAGTGTTTTGTCTATGCGGCGTATATTAACCTTAGTGATTGTAATAATCATGGGGAATTTTAACCGTATTATGGGACTTTGGTTTGGAGGTATTATGGGATTTGTTAAACTCGGGAGATGAGAGCTGTGAAAGTGTGGGTTGTAGAATGTATTAAAAATCGGTAAAAGGGTGGACGTTGGGTGGATTGTGTGTAAATTATGAGAAGATAGATTCTTTGGAGCTTTTATAGTTTGGTTGGATAGATTTTTTTTATCCATGTCATGTATTTTTGGTTCAGAACTCTCCATTTTACATATCATGCTTTTATTTCTGAGTAGTCATATTCTATTGAACCTTTGACTCACGGTGTTTGTTTAATATTGTTGGGTTTCTAGCTCGAATTTTCTAAGAAATCAGTAGCCCGTAAGCTGGCGCTCGCTGGGTGCTTAAGTGCCTTGAGAACAGAATGGTGTGCTAGTGGGGCGGTAGCTATGCGCTTGAGCGCCGCCGCGACGTTCTAAATCATTTTAAGGATTTTTTGGTCGTGGCTTATATATATAGACCTTATGTGTTGTTTAGGGTTGTGGGAAAAGATGTGAAAAGTGGTGAGAGTGAGGCACAATGTAAGCGTATACACCAGAGAGGCTCAGGTTGAGGTCGGAGAGTGTAAAGAGACGCTCAGATGCACTAGAGTGAGACTCATTTTAGATATCAGAAAATGTAGAGCTAGTTCTTGTAATCCTTATTGATAATAGTAGATTATTCTTTCTTCTTTTCCGTGAAGGTAGATAGTCAGCTGAACCACGTATATCTTTTGTGTTCTTGGTTGTTCTTGCTATTCTTTATTTACTTTGTGTGAATTGAAGCTATGATTTTTTTTTTTTGTGTTTGGGGATTTGTATCTAAAATCCCAAAAAACACAATTTCAGGTATTGAAGGAGATTTCGTAGTTTGATAACTCGGAGCGACAGATGGTTTTAATTTGTAGATATTTAATCTATGTTAAATCTTGTTTGAAGGTTTCGAGATTTATATTATATTTAATGCATTTATGGTTGTAAGGCTTTAAGGCCATATTCTTTATGGTTATTTATATGAAGATTAATTGTTGTAGAAATTTTTTGATTTTGGGAGCGTGACAAGATGAATAATAAAGAAATAAATTTATTTGTTTGTTATGCAAAACAGATAAATTTATCTATTTGCAGGGTATTTTTGAAAAAATCACGCAACTGGACCTTTCGTGTTAAATTTTTTATTTATAAATTTATCCCTCTTTTTTAATCACTTTAAGTTCAAACGGTTGACTAACATACCACTCATGCAAATTAAGAGAACTTATCTCAATAATAAGAAAATATAAAAAAAGTAAAAAAATTATGATACGAGATTTTTTATCCCAAAAATTCTCTATTTTCGATTTCAATGTACTTTCATTTGTTGAATTATGCTTGAAATTTATATTATAAAGAAATTCCTACAAAATTTTATAGCTAGTGCCAAATTTAATGAAATTATAAAATTGTCCAACCTAAATCATTTAAACTTCATAGAATTTTTAATTTCTTTTCAAAAAAATTTACTGCACTTACATCCTTAAATATCAATTTTCTTCGAAATCTATTTTAATAATTCATGAATACTAAGGGAGGTCAAATTTCTTCCTTACTGACCAAGTGTAATATTTTGGTATTCCACATCGAAAAGAGATATGAAGTTCTTGGGCTATAAAGGAAAAAACTTAAACCTTTATACAGTAACATGGCTTTCTCCCAAGTGATAGAGACCCTAGTAGAACTCCGCAGTTAAGCGTGTTTGAGACGGGAGTAATGTAAGAATGGGTGACCCCAATGGAAGAACAAAACATGAGAGTTTTTATCCAAAGTAAACAATATCGTTGCCACGAGAAAGCTTGGGGTGTTATAGATAGTATCAGAGCCAACTCTCTTCATCTCAGAGTATGGGCCCTTACCGTCTCGCGTGACACGTGTGCGGACTACTGAGTGGAGGGATCGATAAGGATTGGTAAGCTACTAGAGCTAGCAGGCTACTGCACGGAGACGTACCCCCTAAGAGGGTGGATTGTGATATTCTGGTATCCCACATCAAAAAGAGAGAGGAAATTTCTGGGTTATAAAAGAAAAGTTGGGATGTTACACCAGGAGCCCACGTCAGCCTAGCAATCGCCCAGCTGAGCATTAAAGGCCGCCTGACGTTCCAGTTTAGCTAATAATTTAGCTCGAACAATGATCTAGTTCAATATTCAATAGCTCGGTACCTTGGGTAGTTTGGCTAATGGTGGCCGAGCAGAACAAATCCCAGAGCATTGTCCCCCAAGCTCAGTGTTTGCAAGTCTGAGCCCCCAAACTCTGTTGCAGAGTCAAGGGTAGTTGAACTGCCATCTGGATCAGAGTGTCACCTTTGGTTGACCTTATTCGATACAAGACTTAAGAGTTAGTGGTCAGTGTGATATGACAAAAAGAACATGTAGAGAGATATAGGGGCATGATATCAATGATAGGTCATTATTAAGCTGGTAGCTATAGCCTAGGCAAATAAAGGACGATTCAATCTGCTCGGCTCGAGTCGAGTCAGGCTTGATCCTCAAAACAGGTCAAGTATTTTATCTCCTATAAAAGGCCAACTAACCAAGAGGCAACGATATGCACTTTCATTCTATATGGCAAAAACTCTTTCAAAATACTTTCAGACATTTTTCTCTCTAAAGCTAGTTCTAATTTGATTGTCGGAGGACCCACCAGTAAAGACACAAATAGGACATCTCACCCATTTCTTATGCAGGTCTACATGAACAACATTTTGAATTGACTGGCCAGCATAAATAGAACACGTATATCCCAATATCTAATCCTTTACAAATATATTTTTTGTATTTCCTGAATGCACGTGCTATATAACCAAAAAAAAGTATTTTGCAAACCCCCCAAAAATAAAATATGTTCACCAGATCTATTATATACGCACATCAAAATCAATTCTATACCATTCATTTTATTTTTCAAGTAATTTTAGAGATATTTTTCTTCATATTGTATCAATGATATTATTTATATCGATTGCGTTAAAACCTCGGCATTCTCTTCTCTTCTAGCCAACGACGATTTTTTGGCAGCTTGACAATTGAGGATCAACAGTCAAATTTGTGTATTTTTAGTACTTTTTATTTTTGGTTAATTGTGAAAATAACCCTAGATTGCCATAATAAGTGTCCTCTGAATTGATTTTTTTTTTTTGATGGGCTTTACCATTGTTTAAAGTTATGAGTTCAGTAAGACACGAGCACAAATAGATTTACGTATTTTTATTAATTCTTAAATTATAATTTTTAATTTATAGTTTAATAAAAAGTTAAATAAACATGTTCTTGTATTCTTTTGTTTATAGTTTCTAATTTTAAATGAACAAACATAAATTATATTATTTTAAATTATAAATTTATAAATTTAACAAATATTTATAATTTCGGTTTAAAATTATAATCATATTTTTTAATTATAATTTATTAATTTATAATTTTAACTATAACATACACCCTTTAATAACATAAAATTCGTACCCAAAGATCCCAAATAGAAGAATACTAGGTTGAAATTAGAATTCTTGCTGAGACAACTCTAACTTACGCATAGACAATATATATACATGCACTCTTTCGCAATCTTATTATATTTAAGAGCTGTTTGGCTATTTATTTTTATGAGCTTCTGTTTACCAAAAACAACCATTTTTTGTCGAGCTCGATAGAAAATTCGAAATATCAAGCGATTGTACTAAAATTTTATGCATTGTTTCATAATTTTGTCAGAAGAAACAGTAGATTGAACAAAAAATAATAAATGAATCTTATTATTTTAAGTTTAAGTGGACTGTAACGAGTACAAGGACTGAAAACAAAAATTACAAACTGAAAATTAAAAGTACAAAGATTGAAAATTTAAAGACAAGAATTGAAACAAACTGGAAATGAAAAATACCGAAAATGAAAAAAAAAATAAAAAGATAGGCTATTGCCAAATTGAGTGATTGTTTCTCATTTTTTTACGATATGACCTATTTATAAGCATTGAGATAACTTTTTTAACAGATTCACTCTCCCTCCCAAAATGCTAGTAATTGCTTTCAACTGCCTTGGTAATGAGTGAGTGTGTGATTTCTTTTTTAAGACATGAGAAAGCTAGTAACTGCTCTCTTAGTAGGCATATGCAGTTATTTCTCATTCAAGTGGGTAGTCATGCTCTCTTAGTGGCCATATGCCACGCGTCTTTTGTTTGATACACCTTTATCAATTTGTTAACTAATTGCTCGACAGGTCATAAAAATCTCAATGGGCATTTGTTGACTATTTATTTGACAAGTTTTTTCATAAAGATTTTTATTTCACTCGCCATGGTATTTTGTTGTTCTCTCGACAGGCCTTCTTTACTTAACCAAATAAAGGCTATGAATAGACCGTTGCCTCACTCGATAAGACACTTGACTTCTGCCGAATTATTTAGTAAAATTATGGTGTAAATAATTTTTAATTTAAAAATTTTAGTTTTTTAAGTTATAAGGTTTGGTATAACAAATTTAGTTGCTTTTTTTCTTCTTTTTTTTTTTATGGTACATAACTATTTATTCTATAAAATGACAATAATAAGTTGAGTTCATACATTATGAATGTTCTACTATTCAAGACATATTACCAATTCCTTCTAATACTCTTTATAAAAAAAATAAATTCTATTCTGTATAAGTAAAAAACTAGGAAGTCATTTCAAATAATATTGCTTAAAAGTAGAAAAAATAAAGAACATATTAAATATTTTACATAAAACAAAAAAATATAAAAAGTTATCCCAAATACCTTTAAAAGTCATTATCCCAAGTAATTTATGTTTTTTTCTTCTTCTTTTTTTTTAAGTCATAACTCTGGAAAATTGACTTTTTAAACATTTCAAACGTCACTTTAACATTTGGTTTATTCAATAACTGCCTTGACCAACCTACCAAAAGTTGACTCTAATATCGGGCGGGTCGGCGAGTCGAGGGACGTTTGGACGGATTGGATTTATTTTATTTTTTTTTCACAATTCTATTATCAACTGCGAGTAAATATTTTTTTTTTATACGGAAAAAAGTGTTTAGTAGACGGGGATATTATGTCGATGCATTGAGTTAACGAGAGTTTAACTAATACATAAATATTATAATTTATATTTTTAAAAAAATAACTCTATGTTAGAGAAACTGCAATTATTTCAAGTTAACGGAAGTGTTTGGCAAATTTTTTTTGTCATCTTTTAATTTTTTATTATTAATTTTAGTAATAAATTATAATATTTTTTTCAAATTACTCACAACTTTTACTATAAATTATAATTATTTTTTTTTATTTTACCTACAAGCTAACAAATTTAAAATTAAATACTCACAACTTTTGTTACAGATTAAAATTTAAAATCTATGAGTTTCAACTAATACATTTAAAACCAAACACCCACAACTACAATTACAAACGAAAATTTAAAATTTACTAATTTTGACAATACCAATACCCTCAATGAAATTAACTCTACATAAATAAAATAAAAAAAAACATGATTTGTTTGTATTAATCAAATATACTACATTAACATATAGGTTAAGCATGTAAATTTATTCATCCACTTTAAAAATAGATAACTTATTAACTTTTAATAGAAATAGGTCCCACCACTTAACATTTATCTTTTTATGTAATTAGTTTGTATTTTTAAATTTTAAAATTGTATAACTTTTAGTATATTTATTTTTGTTTTTATAATATTTTCATAAGAATTCATAAAATAAGATCAATATTGAATATGAAAATTTAAAAAAAATAAAAATAATAAATTCTCATTTTCATAATAAAAATGATAATTTTCTCATTTGTACAAATGAGCAAAGAGAAATTTTATATTTTTAAATTAGTAAATAAATAATAAGACAAATCACAATAGAAAAATAAATAAAATAAATTATTTTTTATTATATTATAATTTTATCTAATTTTTAGACGTTAATTAATAAATCATGTGAAAAAAACTTTTTATTATATTTAATGAGAAAATGATAATTTTACCAACAACAATAATATTTTACTAATAATATATGATTTGTGATAAAAATATTTGATTTTCACTATTTACCTTTATTTAATGACTTTTAATGAAAATAACGTGTTTTTTCTCACTAAAATTATTTAATGATGAATTTAAAAATTTTGTAATGGTTTAAATTGTTACTAATAGTTAAATATCTTGTAGCGAGTATATTTTATAGATTAATCTCGTTATAAGAAATCAAAAGAAAAAAAAATAATCAAATAAAAATATAAAACCAAAATTTTTTTTTTTAACAATTTTTTCGTTTTCAAAATTTTTTTTTTGCTTTAGACTACTAAAAGAGTATACTTTGATTTTATTTGGAAACCAACTTTAAGTCGAGAATTTAGCATTTTTGCTTAAAGTTTAAAAAATTGAAAAGCCTCGTCCAACAACCTTAAGACTTTTAGCCTTTTTACTTTTTTACATGAATTTTTTTAATGTATTTTTAAAAATTATTTTAACTTTTATTAAGTTGATGGAATATCGTTAAGTATCTTAATAATTTTTTTTTACATTTTTCATTAAATATAATGAGACTTTTTTTCATGACTTATTAATTAATGTCTAAAAATTAAGTAAAATTATAATATAATATAAAATAATTTATTTTATTTGTTTTTTTATTACTATTTGTCTCATTATTCATTTATGAGTTTAAAAATATAAAATTTTTCACTCCTCATTTGTGCAAATGAGAAGATTATTATTTTTATTATAAAAATAAGAATCTTTTATTTTAATTTTTTAAAATTTTTTATATTCAATATAAATCTTATTTTATAAATTTCTACATGAAGATTCTAAAAATAAAAATATTATTAAATAAAATATATATACTAAAAATTATATAATTTTAAATTTAAAAAATGTGAACTAATTTTATAAATGTATTTTTTCTCTTTTTCTTTAATTGTATAAAAGATTAAGTAGTGAGATTCATTTTTATTATAAATTAATAAATTAATAAAAAATAAATTTATTAACAAACAAATTTGCCCTTGCGTTAGGTCCAACCACTTCAATTTTTTAACTTGTCTTTTTTCAAATCTTCAAATCACTCACAAAACAAAATTAGCTGTTAAAAAATAAAGTTAGCATATGTTTGGATTAATTTTTTTAAAGAGTTTTTTTACTTAAAAGCCTTAAAAAAGGTTACTTATTTAGTTTTAGTTGATTTTTTTAAAAATATATTTATATATTTATTTTTTTATTAAAAAAAGCTAAAAATTAAAAAATCTAAAAAAAATTAAAAAAAATTAGTCCAAACATAAACCTATTAAGTAGGTTGGTCAAAGTGAGCTTTTCATATTCCGTCAAGTTCGTCTTCAATATTTTCATGCGTGGAGAGGTATATGCGTGCGCACAGGGAAGCCGAGTTGACACCGCGTTTCCCCAAACGGACCCCATGCGTTCCGAGTCAACTCAAACGAACTTTTTCCATATAACCTTCGTTAGTCGTTACGAAGTTCGCTTTATGTTGATTTTCTTTTTTTTTGTTTTGTTTTAAGTTATTTTAAATTTAATAATTACAAATTTCAATTAGTAAATTTTAGAGTCGACGTAATTGCTAAAAACTTAATTGACTTAAGTTAAAATACAACAAGTTAAAAATAATAATTTAAAAAAATAATTATAATTTTTTAATTTTTATATAGTTTTATATTTAACATAAATATTATTTAACAAACTTTAACAAATAACATTTAAAAATATAATTTTTATAAAAAATAAATATATATAACAAAAATAATGAAACCGTACACATTACAGCCGTTATGGGTTATACTTTTCCAACGAAATTCTAGAATTGACCGTTATTGAGGGTAGAACTTCACCAACCCTGTTGGTATTGGTCTTTGTATTGGCTAAATCTCGCAAATTTTATTTATTTTTTAATTATATTTTTTATTTTTTAAAATCATTCAAATGAGATGAGTCAAAATAAATAAATCAAATTAATTAAAAGATGAAAAAAATTAACTGGACAAAAATAACCAATATAAAAGTTCACTTATTTTAGTGTTTTTTTTAATATATTTTGACCAATTATTTTTTTTTCTAGCTAAATAAAAAGTATAATAGTTGTTAATCTCGACGAGAAAGTCAAAAAATATAATAATTTGACTAAATATTAATTTTTTTATTAAAAATAAAAATAAACTAAATAAAATAAACAAATAAACAATTACCTCAAACATGCCATTATCTCCAAGTATTAAAATTTTACATTCAAAATACCACTAAATTTCATTAGATCAATCTTTTTTGATAATGCAAATTATTGTAAAAAAATGTATCATTTTATTTTAATTTGTAATAATTTTTTATTTTCACGTAACATTTGTCGCTAAATGTGTGGAAAAAAAATTGGCGACTAAAAAAATTTTGTGACAATAATTTTTGCCATGACTAAAAAATAGTTATTAGTGACAGCAATTTTGATTTATATCTAAATCTTATTAAATAAAAACTTTTTGCGATAATGCGTTTGTTTTGAAATAATAGCTTTATCATCTCTCTCTCTCTCTCTCTCTCTCTCTCTCTCTCTCTAATAATACATTAACAATACAGAATTATTACTTTCTTTTAATAATTTGTCACGTGAGTGGTTATTAGCTCTATTGTTTAGTCTAAAGAAATAAAACATTTCTTTTTGCATTTTTAATTTGACATTAGTACTGAAAAAATAAAACCTACAACTATTCTTAAGGGACTTTGCCAAGTAAGAAAACATATAAAATTTTGTTCATAATTCAGTTTTTATTCATTTATATTTTTGAAAATTTTAAACGAGATGTGTCGAACTAAATTCATATTAATAAAAAATAAATAATTTTTGAATATATTAAAAGAACAAAAACGAGTCTCTATACATGTCACTTGTCCTACTTATATCTCTTGTCTTACTTGTAAATAAACATAAATGAGTGTTTATCTTTATCCTATATGATAAGGAATAGTTAATTTTTTTACCATTCACGGGAGGTTCGTTTTAGCATGTCGTACGATTTATGCCTTTTATATTTTTTTATTGTCATTTTTATTCTTTGTATGTTCTTTTACACTTTAACTTTTTAATTGGAGAATATTGGATTTCTATTTCATGTTCTACTTGCCCTAATTTGGTTTTGTTTTTCATAAAGTGAATTTTTTTAGCATGTTATACTCATTTCATCTTTTTTATATTTTCTCATTTCAATATTACAATTTAGATATTTTTGAGTTCTAACTATGATTTTCTTGTAGTTTGTATTTTTACTGTCCATGGAGTATGTGTTTTTTTGACACATTCAGCTATTTTTGTTCTTTGTATCTTTTTTTATTTAAATTTTTTAATAAGAGTATTTCGGACTTTTAACTCGAGCCTTACTTCCCTTGTTAAAAAAATGAAAAAAAATTAAAATACTTGTACATAATACATAATTATTTATATATTTACAAATTTAAAATTCTATTCAGCAAAATTGGTGTGCATTTAGAAGCTTTAAAAAATATACTTTACTCCAATTTGGGACATTTAAAAAGATTTTTTTAATAGAAATTTCATGGTGCTCATCAAAAATCAATTTTTATATTTTATCAAAACTTTTTTTTGTCTCATTAGCTAATGTCAAGTACATGAGAAAATAAAAAAAAAACTTATCTCAACCAAGCAACCTTTAAAAAAACTTATCTCAAGCAAATAACTTTCTCTCTTTAAATTACATACAAAGTAAGTTATTCAAATAAAGAGAAAATTGCCATGCAAGCCTAATAGTTCACTAACTATTTGAACAACTAAATTGTGTAAAATCATCAGTATCTCACGGACGAAATTTAAGACAAATATTTTCATACTCATAACTCACATAAATTTATTATGATTGAATGTCAAAAATAAAATATATTATACTACTCATTAATAATATTAAACATAAGATTAAACAATACACATAAATTATCGTGCTGAGCACAAATGACAAGATTAGTGAACAAAATTAAGGTATGTCGAAATCTTATTGGTAATACTTTACAATCGATAAATATCTAATATTGCCTCTCTATATTGCGCAAAATTAGCTCTCTCTCTCTCTCTCTCTTTTTTTTTTTTTTTTATAGAGGGAGGGGATGGACCACCCGTGGTCCTCTATCCAAATTGAGCAAATATTCAATACTTTTGGAGTAAGTCTTAGTGGTGTTCTAACTTCACAATTATTGGTGTGTTTAGTGAGACGTAGTACATTTTTGTTATTATTTTATTCAACATATGAAAATGTGTTATTCAGTAATTTGAATAGAGCAATGCTCAAAGAGCATTGAATAATTAATTCTCCAAATCTCTCTTCTATTTTCTCTCTTTCCTCCAATTTTCTCCCTCTATTCTCTTTTTTTTTTCCTCCATTTTCTCTTTTGCTAATTTGTTTTGTATTTTGTTATTTTTTAGTATGTTTTTCCTTTTATTATCACTTATTTTTTTAGGATAGTGTTTTTAGATCAGCTTGGCACAAGTATATCGGCACCAATAACGGCAAAGTTAATGCTAAACGACCATCTCTAACCTTCCGCTAATCTTTTTGCGAGATAGCGAGCTGTTGTAATCGAGTTTTTATCTTTTGTTTTTGAGGTTTTTTTTTTTATTTTTTTTTTTAGTTTTTATAATGACTTCATGAGTGGATGTTTGTGATTCTTTGTGCATGGAGTTTTAATTTTTTTTCTTTTGTGAAATTATTTTTCTCTTTTAAGTGGAGACTTTTTTCTCTTTTTTTAAAGAGTTATCATGCGTCCAATAAACCTCTTCGAACGATTTCATATTGAATCTCCAATGTATTTAGTTCTTTTAAATTTTTATCCAAAAAAAAAAAAAAAAACACATCTAATACAAGATTGGCCAATAAATTCTCCAGAAATATATCTAACACGAAGGTCTTCAAAATTTGAAAGCTTTCTCAATTATGGAATTTTAAGCAATTACTTAATTAACTTACCTCTTGATCAGAATATTCCTACTTGACTACGTTATATATATAAATATAAATATTTACAATTTCACTTTGGGGAAGAAAGTCATATCTTTTCGTTCAGCGTAAGTCGTAATTCAAAAGCAAAAAAATTGAGCTTCCATTTCTGTCATTGCTTGGTCATATTGAACAATTATTTTATACTTTTCCTAAAAGTAAATAAGTGTCTCATACTCTTGTTCTTTTTTTTTTTTTTTGGGGTCAAAATAAATAAGAACTATTTTGTTATAAGAATAAATAAGATGAACGAAGTAAACAAACTTTCAAATTTCGATTGCGAATGTTGGCCTAGCGGTTGTGTCACCGCCAATTTTAAAGATTTTGAAGCCCAAAATGAACTTACAACATAAAACTTCAATAAATTTTATGATAATTTTAAAAATTAATTATAAAAATTTAAGTGGATAAAATATAAATTTAATTAATAAAAAAAATTAAAAACAATATAATATCACTTATATATCAAGCTTTTAACTTATGTTTTATAAGCTTTTTAATAATAAAATATTTTTATTATTCAATAAAATATACTTATTTTGGTAAAAACAAAATAAGTATATTTTGATCGTAATTTTTATTTTTTATATTCTATTTGTATTATTTATTATTTTAAATATTTAAATTAATTTAAAATTATCTAAAATTCTGAGTGGCTTAGAATAGCGTTGGAACCGGTACAATTTTTAAAAAAAAAATTAAAATAGAAGTAAGTAGAACAACTTAAATTTCAGACCACATAAATACAAATAACAATATTTATCATTTGTCATCCATCCAATATCATTAGCATAGAACAAAGTTAAATATATTTATATTGAATTCAAAGCAAAATGACCTCCTAAATTTTAGCAAAAGATTCGGGCCTTAGACGGCCACTCTCCTCACCAGCGCTCCCAAGGCCGGTCCTAGGTCGTATAAATTCATTTTGTGCGGGAAAAATTTTGATTCAACTCCTATGGGTAAAAAATTAAAGAGTTTTGAGACACAGGTTCAATGTGTAAGATTTATAGAAGAATTGGTTTCATCTCATTAATTTTTTTAAAATTAAGTGTCATTTTATGTTATTATACATAATATGACTCCAAACCCCATTTAAACACAAATCAAGAAAGAAAAATTCAAACACCACCTATATTTTTCTTTAAATTGATAAATTTATCTGTTTTAATAAACAAAAGAAAACTCAAACTATGAAATTTCTCGTGTAACATTCGAAACCTCATTTTTTTAAAAAAATATTTTAATAAAATTCACAATTAAAAAATTTCTCAATTTGAAAAAAAAAATCTTATACTGAAAAATTTCTCAGTTAAATGTGCAGTAATAGAAAAAACAAAAATTCTCAATCGCTGTAGCCGTCTTCCTCAAGAACATGTTTCCTAAAATCGATTGAAAGCCCTTCATCGACGCTACCTGAATGTTGGGCTACAACAACCTCCCCCAACATTGAAAAGGGTATTCTGGTCTGCCCCAAAATTGGCCATCACTTTTCTATCAATAAAGGCATCTCTTCGCTGAAACTCCCATATCCCCTTTCATCAAAATCCATTGACAACGACATCATTCGGAGTTGTCACCGGTCATCATTTCTACTGCCTTCGACGCCTCAAATTCTCACCTCTTCGTCGAAATTCTACCGTGGCCTTCTTTCTATTGCTTGTGCCGTCGCCACCATTTTTTCAAAACCCTAGAAGATAGGTTAGGAATTGTACGCCAAAGGACAAAATGATCATAAGAATATATGATGCATGTTTAAAAAGTAGGCTATAACTTTTAAAAATCTTAGAATTATGACTAATTTTTTTACATATCTTTTAAAAAGAATAAATAATTAATTAACCTAAGAATTAATACTCTTTGTAATAATTTAACAATTAATTTACTAACCACTGCATTTTGACAAATTAAAAAAAAAAAACAGAATCTCCGACACAAATCGAAATGAGCGGCGCGTCAATTAATTCAAAGGCCAACACCCCACTGAGGAATGCATGCCGATTTTCTCCTTCAACGGCAGGATCTAACAACCGTGTGCGCTTCTGCGCCGTGCGTCGCTGGTTTTTCCGCCCTATGTTTTTTTTTTTTTTGTATGGTTTTTCCGCCCCATGTTTTTTTTTTTTTTTTTCTGTTTTTGTATTCAACGTTGCGAGTCTCAGTTTTGGAAAATTAGTATGTACTCTCCGAGAACGTGGTATTATTTATATGGTATTTTTAATAAATAAAAATAAATAATACGTCTATAATTACTGTTATTTTTTTTGTTATTATTACTAATAAAAATATTTGATCATCACTTTCAGTAAACACTTTCGATCACTACGTCTTTTCATGCTACCTTCTACCATAATTTTTGATTGCTTTCTTTAAAATATCTATGTACTAAATATGTTTTTTATTTTTATTTTTAATAAAAATAAACATAACATATTTGTTATTTATTATAAACAAAAAATTATAAAAATTATAAAACTGCCGAACGGAGCCTTAACTTCCAAAATCATAAATGATAAGGCTATCTTTAGGGACCATTCAAACATGGCTTTTCATAGATCTGTTGGATGGAAAATTTTGACTTTTTTTGTTGATGACTTGAAGTTGACATTTATAGCGAAGAACGCGGTTTGAGACTGAGTGCTATTTTGTTGATCTAGTTGAACAAGCCTTTTTTTTTTTTTTTATAGTGTTTTTTAAGTTTTTTAGTTGTTTTTGTAAAAATATAAATGTTAAATCATATAAAAAAAGTAAAAAAAAAAAGCCTAATAAGTCAAATTAGTTTGTTTTTTTTTTTTATGAGTTTTAAGTTAAAAAATTTCAAAAATAAACTAACTCAAACACAGACTAAATGAGCATTTTACAATGCGCCACTGATTCGTCGAATTGAAACCTTCATTAGATTCGGTAATTGACGATAAAAAAAACTATAGAATACCTTAAATTTTATAAAAATATCCAACAAATCGGGTAAGGATTTTCTGTCAAATTGTTTTGTCGAACCATTGCTTATGATATTATTACTGATTGGGAGGCTATTACCATTAGCTGAAAATGACTTTGAAAACTGAAAATCTTCATTATCTACTTACTTAGCATGGAAGTTTATAATTTAGATTAATAAAAAATGAGTATTGTTCACTTATTTAGCTCTACACAATTTGAATCGATAATAAAGTAGGTATTGGTCACGGACTTATGTCATGTTTGGCAATCTAATTTTAAGTTAAGTTTTTTTGTTTAAATCCATTTTAAGTTTAAAAAGTCAAAGATTCGTTTGGAAAAAGTATGGAGTAATTTTAAGCAAAAGTTTTAAAGTGATTTTAAGTTGGAATGCAAAAAAATTTGCTTAAAATTGTTACAATTTTTTAAAATTTATTTTTATATAATTTTATATTCAATATATATAGATTTTGAATAGTACATTTAAAAATATAATTTTTATAAAAATTAAATTTGTATAATAAAAGTTATGATATTTTAAAAAATTATAAAAAAAATTTATGTAAAAAACAAAAAGGTTTAAAACTTTTGAGTTGAAAAATGAGGCTTTTTAGAGTTTAAGCTTTAAAAAAATAATAAAAAACTTAATTTTAAGCCGACTTAAAATTAATTGCCAAACAAGACCATAACTTGTCAGATGAGTGAAGAAATGTATTTTCAGATTATCTGGTTAACTTCTGTAGAAGAACAACTAAGAGGAATTTGACTCAGGCTCCGTTTCAAATAATACTTTATTTATTTTATTTTATTTATTGATTTATTTTTAGTGTTTTTTTTAAATTATTTTATAAAATTATTATAATATTTTGACTCTATTCATTGAGATGAGCCATACAAAATAAATTTGTTAATCAGAATATAAACAATTTAGAAAAGACAAAAATAAATTAAAATAAACCAATAAATTAAATTTTATATTTTATATATTTGTTTTTAGTGAGTGTTCTCGTGTTTTTAACAATGATTTATTTTTTTGTGTTCTCCAGACAATCTAAAAAAGAAAATAAAATTTAACTAAAAAATAAAAAACAAATTGCAAAAAAAAAAAAAAAAAAGAGTATGAGCAACCTCAAATTTTATCTCAACCGGGCCTTTAGTTCAATTTTAACCCCTTCCTTGATTGATAACAAAGACGAGTTTTGGAAGATTTGATCAGATTTATAATACTATAGAATATATGAGAGATTAGTAATGCTTAAGATATTATGAGTGTAGTATTACTTAAGAGTAGTTGTTCGTTGTTCGAATGAGATAATATATAAAATAAAATTAAAAATGAAATAAATTTTGAACTTTAGATGAAATTAAGTGACATATTTGAAGAATTGAATTAGTTCTGCACCCATGGTATTTAGGGTGTTTAAAGAAATTCTTAGAACCGATAAATCAGTCCAAATTATATGATTTAATTTGATTTTTGGTTGTTGATAATTTGGTTTTAGTTTCGAATTATTAAGAAAATCATTCATTATGGTTTGATTTTCGAATTATGCTTCTAGAAAATCGTGTAAAATCGAACCAAATTATTCTTTAATTTTGTTATATTTATGTGATATATTATGCACTATATATAAATAAAAAATTTAGAATAATAACTATTTTCTTCTTGCCTCTTCTTTTTCTCTTTGTTTCTTCTATTTTAGA
The DNA here is from genome assembly GCA_034768845.1 of Heliamphora exappendiculata. Classification (NCBI taxonomy): domain Eukaryota; kingdom Viridiplantae; phylum Streptophyta; class Magnoliopsida; order Ericales; family Sarraceniaceae; genus Heliamphora; species Heliamphora exappendiculata. The sequence goes on along the minus strand of JAOTRH010438103.1, from coordinate 12,393 downwards.
GTCTATTTTTAAAATTTTTCTTTTCATAACATTGTAATATTATATAATTCATAGACTATTAACAATTAATAAAAAATAAATAAAACTACAAGAATATTAAATATAATGCATAATCTATAAATGCGAGAATATCATTTTGTAATATTATAAAATAAGTAATAAAATAAAATATAAGGTAAAACAATATTGGAAGTAAATAATTAGTCTTAGATCCACAGTTCTAAACCAAAATTGATTCGTTTTTTATCAATTCGGTTTGGTTCAATTGTATGGTATTCACGATTCGATTTTAATTTTTAAATTCTTAAAATCACTAAAAATTATTAGTACTTAATTTAGCTCAAAATCAAACTAAACTAAATTATAAACACCCCAAATAATATTGCTAATCTCCTAATTTTAGGATATTACTAATCCCCTTTCACTATGAGCCTCAACCAATTAATTTAAACAAACAAAATGAAGTTAGCCAATATTAAAAAGCATATGGGTCTTGTGTAAAATCCACATAATTCAAATCCATCATCAAATTAGGCCTTAACCTTGAACTATATGTTAGTATTAATTTGTTAGGTGACAGGCCAGCTAATTTGAGTGGAGTTGGTGGTTTTCCAAACGTATTCTTTAATAAAGTGGTACACAGTTGAAGAGAAAATATCAAATTCCCATATAATTTACACAATTGGGTTGGCATGGTAATTTTCATATATATAATAGGTTTAAAGACTTTAAATATACTGTAAATTCGATATAAAATCAATCAAATAAATATATCAATAAGATACTTCTTTAAAAAAAAAGAAATATCTTTATCCAGATAGAAAAAATCCGCACATAATAGAAATTTAAGTGTCTTCTTAGGATAGCTTTTAAGTTTGATTTTTAAGAGATTTAGTTAGTTTGTTTTTTTTTAAAAAGATAAATAAAAAAAAGTGAAAGTATTTGAGATAATTTAAAAAAATAGATATTAAAGAGAAAAAAGGAAGAAAAAAGATTTAATTTTTTTTGAGTTGCCTTGAAAACCATGCATGAATATTAGCCCAAATAAACCAACTTAAAAACTGAAATTTTTAGAAAAAATCAACTTTTTTCTTAATTCCAAACATGGCCTAAATATACATGCAAAAAGAGCCATAAATTTCCAGAGGAGAAACTATTCCCTATTAAAGAGCCTGATTAATTACCAATCTATGTTTTTTATTTTTATAACTAAAAATGCAAAAAGTTAACATACTTCGATTTATGAAAAGATAAAGAAGTAAAATGAAAATACTAATTTTTAGAACTCAAACTCTAAATTCATTTAAAAAATATTAATATTCTACCTTAATAACTTATTCACTACCAAATAACTTATTTTAATTCCCCTATGCCACATGCGGCAATGTTTCAAATGCATTTGGACTACACTTTTGTATAAATTTTATATTTTTTATATGAAATTTATGTAAATGTGTGCCCGATACATTTTGCACTTGGCCTACACGTTTAAATTAATTCTATTACTTATTTTTGTGTGTAAAATTCAGGTAAATGTGTGCCGAATACATTTATATAATTATGGTTTTTTGGTTGGAGAACTCTTAATTAAAAAAATAAATATTTAATCATTGTATTATTTAGATGTTACAATATTTATATAGGGTTATAATATGGTTTAAATAGCCATTAATTATTTTATTTTATAGATAATAAATTATCATTATTTTATATAATTATTGATGAATTTATATGGGTCATGATTACAAATTAATATTATTAATATTATATCATATTTTTAAAACTCTATATAAAGGTACTGACATTAGTATTTTGTGTAGGAGAAAAAAATATAGAGATAAAAAAGAGAGAATAATTTTTTGTTGAGAGATCTTATATTTTTACGTTATTTTATATTATATTTTGTGAATAATTTTGATTCGTAACTCGTTAAAATTTTGTTAACGGACGTAAACACGATGAGAAATATTTGTGAGTTCTTGAATTGTATGTTGAATTTAAAACACTCGTTTTGAATCATCACAAAGAGAAATATCAATTTCAAACCAGTGTCCAACATGCCTCTCATATTCATAGACAACACATTTTCATCTTTACATACTTTATATTATTTTCGCGTTGTATTATTTTGGTGATTTAAATCTTAATATTATTTTATTTTTAAAAAATTAGAGATTTATTTTATTTTTTTAAAATCTTTCACATAATTATTTATATAAATTCTATGCGCGCAGAAAACCATGCCTACCTCCAATAACCTCATACTGTGTCATACACCACCATAATGCAAATAAATAAAATAATTTTTAAAATAGCTAGCAATATGTTTTATGTTAGTACTTTTAATCAATAACAAAATTCAATGTACATTGAATCTAAAAAGATCCTCTCTTTATGGCCCACCATTATCCTACCATCAATATTTTAACTGCAACATAAAAAAATTATGTATTTAGTATAATATTTCAAAATTATTCAAAAATTAGCTTTGTTTCACTTTACTTATTTACATTTACGAGAATCTAAGGCCTCATTTGGCAAATAATTTTAAATCAGCTTAAACTTTAATTTTTAGTCATTTTGCTTGAAGATTTTTGACCTTTTTGCTTAAACTAAGGCCTCATTTTGCTTAAACTTTATATTTTTTGAAAATATTATAAATTTTATTATACAAATTATTGTTTATAAAAATTATATTTTTAGAATGTATTCGTAAAAATTTATCAAATAATATTTATATTAAATATAAAATTATTTAAAAATAAATTTTAAAAAATTATAACAACTTTAAACATAACTTTTTACTTTTTGATCTAAAATCATTTTAACTCTTTAAGCCCCTCTACTCTTTTCAAACAAACTTTTAATTTTTTGATTCAAAGTAGTTTTAAGCAAAAAAAAAATTACTTAAAAATCAAATTGCCAAATTAAAGTAGGAAAATGAAGGCAGCTGACAATGCGATAAAAATAAAAATAAAAATAAATAAAAATTTCTGTGCCTGATTTTCCGGTACACAGAACAACTTGCCCACATGGCTGCACCAAATTATTTTCTAATGAGAATGGTCCAAGTGATGGACTGGACGGTTAAGTTTTATTTTATTTGAATCTAAAATTAAATTATTTTGATTATTGAATAATTTATTTTATTATTTTAAATATATATAAGTTTATTAAAATATATAAATTTATCGGATACTAATAACTATCTTAACAAATTATATATGTGTTGATAAAATAAATATTAAAATAAAAATTATAATTTATTTTTATTAACACAAATTTAATTTTTTAAAACAGTTATTAATATTTAATTAATTTAATTTTTATAGTAATAATATATATAAACTTAAAATTATCAAAATAAATTTATTTTAAATTTTAAAAATATAAAATTAAAACTCTCCACTCTAATAAAAGGCGGGAAAGAAGCTGCTCGCTTTTTTAACATACTGCCAAGAAGGAGCCAAGGGAGGGCTTAACGTCACGTGGAAAAATTCGGAACCTTCAAACTTGTTTCTCTTTTTTATTAATATAAAACATAATACCAATAATTTAGGAGCTATAGTTAAATAATTATATCTCCAACTAATCAGTAAATAAATTACTATTAAATTTACTTATTTTTACTTTTAGGACTTAAAATTATTTTTTCGTTAAAAATTTACAACACTCCGCTACCCAAATATATGTATATAATAAAACTCTTTTGCTACTCTTTTTTTTTTTTTTGTTAACAGTCACATTTATATTTTATTATATATATATAGTAATCTTTTTTAGCACACATATCGTGGCCATAAGTGTATATTATATGATATAATTGTTGTGTAATTTTATAGATTTATATAATAGAAAATGATTTTAGTACCCTTCTTTTGGTCACATACATGTCTTCTTTGTTTTCACTTTGATTAAAAATTACAAAAACGGCTTTTAAGTATTTGGGTTCAAGAAAATATAAAGAATGGAAGGAATTTTTATAATTTTATTTAATAAATATATTTTTTTAAATCTTTTTAAAAGGAATTTTTATTTCTGTAAGGGTCTTCATCACTACCAAGGCTGCATCCCTGCTAAAAACAACTAACTTAGGGCTCATTTGGCAATTTGGGATTTTTGGCCTTTTTGGCTTAAAGTTTTAAAAATTTAAAAATTAAAAAATCTCATTTTCTAACTCATAGTTTTTATCTTATTAGTTTTTTGTCTTTTTTGATAATAATCTTTAATTTTATCTTTTGACTTTTGACTTTTTTGGCTTTTTAGTTTTTTAATTTTTTAATTTTTTAACTTTTTATTTAGAAAAATCTCATTTAGGTTGAAAGGCAATTTTAGAATTTCACATCAGACTTATTTGGCTTTTTAGGTGGCTTAAAAGTCACTAATTTTCTAACCAAACGAATTTTTAATATTTTGACTTAAAGCCAAAAAAATCAGCTTAAAACAAAGTTGTCAAACAACGCTTAATATATATATTGATTTTTTAAATAATTTTTGAACCACCCATTGCATAAAAATAACTAACTCTACTTTTTTTTTATAAAAATGTTTCTTTTTATTTTATTTTGTAGCATGTGTATTACAAAACTATCTTAACTTTTTATAAAAATGTAGAAAAATTAAAAGATTAGTATTTTTTAAAAATTTCATAAAAGATTTAGTCTCATAACTTTTATTTCAAGAGATTTAATCTTATCAAATTTAAAATAATTATATTATGTTTAATTTGTTTATATTTAAGAATTAATCTTTCTCGTTTTGGACAAGTAAAAAAATCTAAGTGATACATTTATCAAGTAATTATAACTGTTAAAAATAAAAAATAATACATTTATAAAATTAATATTTCTTTTTATTTTATAAAATCCAAGTGATATAAAATGAATTTTTGCAAAAGGGATGTGAGAATCATTTTATTTAAAAAATCCTAATAATTTTATATATACATAGTTATGGTAGCATGCCATAATTAATGTGCGGTGGCCAAAGACTGGCGTTGTAAATGTGGAGTAATTATTTGATGCTTCTTGTAGTTTTGTCTGATCATTTCACGTCGTATTTTTATTTAATATGGTAATAATAAATTTTAAAAAAATTATTAAGTAACATCATTTACGTTATATTTTTCGTGGTACTTTTATTTAATATGGTAATGATAAATTTTAAAAAAATTATTAAGTAACATCATTTACGTTGTATTTTTCGTGGTACTTTTATTTAATATAATAATGATAAATTTTAAAAAAATTATTAAGTAACATCATTTACGTTGTATTTTTCATGAACGAAAAATATCGATACATATTAAGTGGGTCATCCTTATCTCCTATCTATCTAACAAGGGGAGTAATTATTCGATGCTCCTAGAGGTTCATGTGATAAGTCTATATGATGCTTATATTCAATATGGTGATGATAAATTTTACGGTATAAACATAATGACTCACCTTTGTTAGATGGGTAGGAAACAAAATGTGACCCACATTGTATTAGTTACGATCATTTATTTATTGAGAGTACCACATTGCATCGCCTACGTGATATTATAAGAGTATCTAATAATTTATCTTAACAAAGGTGGGTCGGGTCAATATTGTATTACTCGAAGCATTTTTTGGTACACAATTGAATAGAAATGCCACGCAAAAAATGACCATATGGTGTTTCGAAATTATCGAATAATTATTTTAAATTTTATAGTAAGAATATAATAATTTATTTTTATTAAGTGATTAAAAAATAAAAAATAATTCACATTATTTAAATTAAAAATATTTTTATTAAAAATATCACCTAAATCATCTACCTAATATTTTAATTGGACCTAGTAATTTGACTCATCCTTAACGAAGAACGTTGAAGAATTTCCAAAATTAGTTAATTGGAAAAAACCGAAAAGTAAGAAATTAAGAAAAAATCTCCGAAACCTCCATTATCATTTCTCTTTCATCCAAACTTTTTTTTGTCTCTCCTTCCTCATATCTATCTATATATATCTATATATATATATATACAAACACACTTACATTATCATAAACCATATTATTTGATTGATTGATTAGCTTCATATTTTTTATAAATCATATTTTGTTGGTGATAAAATTTTAAAGTTTTTTTTATATAGTTGTCAGTGCCCTAGATTACTAATATATACATACATATACATACATACACACACATTCATACAGGGGACAACGACGTAGTGAATTTGTGAATCTTTATATATATATGTCAGATCTTAAAAGTTCTTTGCCGAGAAAATTGTAAAAACCCAAATGCAAAAGATGGGAACAGATGATGGGAAAGGGGTTTATCCAGAGCGACAACACCACCATTCCGACACCGAGGTTGTTGGGAGCGACACGACCGCGTACAGCGGCCCGTTGAGCGGACCTCTGAACAAGAGAGGCGGCCGGAAGAGTGCTCGATTCAACCTCCCTGACTCAACCGCCAACAATGTCGGCGCCGGCGGCGGTAGCAGCGGTGACGGAGGCGGCGGTGGTGACGACCAAGCCTACGTTGAGATCACCCTCGACGTCCGCGACGACTCCGTGGCGGTGCACAGCGTCAAGACCGCCGGAGGAGCCGATATCGAAGATCCGGAGCTGACCCTGCTTGCCAAGAACCTGGAGAGGAGATCTTCGTTTTCGGTGGTGCGAAGTGCTTCGGCCCGAATCAAGCAGGTTTCGCAGGAGCTCAAGCGTTTGGCCTCGATCTCGAAGCGACCGCACCAGGGCCACTTTGACAGGACGAAATCTGCGGCGGCGCATGCTCTGAAAGGGCTCAAGTTCATCAGCAAGACAGACGGCGGCGCTGGCTGGGCCGCCGTGGAGAAGCGGTTCAACGACCTCACTGCCTCCACCAATGGCTTGCTCCATCGCTCACTCTTCTGTGAATGCATAGGTAACCCAAGAAGTCCAAAGAAATTGCTGGATTCTTACTCGTGCATCGATTCAAGTTCGATTCTTATTCTCTGTTTGTTTTAAGATTTTTGTTTTTTTATTTATAATGGCAGGGATGAACAAGGAATCCAAAGAGTTCGCCGGAGAGCTTTTCGATGCGCTTTCCCGGAGGCGAAACATAGTGGGAGACTCAATCAACAAGGGGCAGCTAAGGGAGTTTTGGGACCAAATCTCTGATCAAAGCTTCGATTCTCGGCTTCAAACTTTCTTTGACATGTTAGAATTAAACTACCATTCGTTTTCTTTGAATACATTCCATAACTCATTTTCAAGTTTCAACTTCAATTAATGATGAATTTGATTCGATGCAGGGTTGATAAAGATGCTGATGGAAGAATAACTGAAGATGAAGTTAGGGAGGTATGGGCAAATTAATTAAACTCAGTCTCGGTCTCTGTCTCTCTCTGATAAATTCAAAGTTGGGGGCAACGTCAAATTTTGACTTTTATTAGCTTCAACTGCTTGGGCCCCAAATCACAATTTCCATCATCAACAACAAATTTTATGGAAAAAGTCTTAAGTACATTTTAATCATAACTTCAATTACGGATTAATATTTTGTTACCTGGAAGAACACGTTTTATTTAAACAAAATATATTGTTATGGGTAGAAATTAGTGATTTGTGATTACTTCTATATTTTAAATTTGTGCACGGAGTGGAACTGCATTAATTTACGTGATTTGGTGTCAGATTGGCTTAAACTAAAAAAATCAGTTCTTCAAATTTGCAGATTATCAGTCTCAGTGCTTCTGCCAACAAGTTATCAAACATACAGAAACAGGCCGACGAATACGCAGCACTGATCACGGAAGAGTTAGACCCAGATAATCTCGGATATATAATGGTAACTAAAACTAAATCTTCTACCCAATTCAGTTTGATCATAATCTCGATTTATAATCTCAAGAACTGATCCAATTGTAATTTATGTTGGAGAACAGATAGAAAACTTGGAGATGCTTTTGCTGCAAGCTCCGAACCATCCGACAAGAGGGGGCGAGAGCCGGAACTTGAGCCAGATGCTGAGCCAGAAGCTCAAGCCGACGCTGGAGCTAAACCCGTTAAGGAGGTGGTACGGACACGCCAAGTACTTCTTGATGGATAACTGGCAGAGAGTGTGGGTGATGGCGCTGTGGATTGGGGTCATGGCGGGTCTGTTTGCGTGGAAGTTCGTTCAGTACAAGAACAGAGCTGCGTACGGCGTAATGGGCCACTGCGTTTGCATGGCGAAGGGCGCAGCCGAGACGCTTAAGCTGAACATGGCGCTGATTCTTCTCCCCGTCTGCCGAAACACCATCACCTGGCTCAGAAACAAGACCAAGTTAGGAGTTGGTGTTCCGTTTGATGACAACCTCAATTTCCACAAGGTAATTCTAAACCTCAATTTCTACATTACTATGATTTAAGCTTTTGGGACTGTGTTGCTAGAATTTTATTCGGTCATTAGTCTGTTTGGGCCATTACAATTGGCATGAAAGCAAATCCTAGTCTACAGGAGGGTTCCATGGTGGTGTGCATATGCTATTGGGATGCTTTGTGTCTGGCTAACAAGTTGTTATCTACAACTCTAACCAAGAGATGAATTTAGACCACGCGATGCCTTTGGTATATAATAAAACAATCGTAACCTGAGTTTAAATTTTTGAGCAACATTGTTAGATTTTTTATTTAAGTTAATTAGTAACTTGAACTTAAGTTTTTATATTGTGTTGTTACGCTCTTTGGAGCAATAGATTACTTGTGTCGTTATAATATAACCAAAGATTTAGTACTTTTATAGTACCTTATTTTTACGTAGTATTTTGAAAATAACAAAGTCGATTTAGTACTTTTATGGTACGTTATTTTTACGTAGTATTTTAAAAATAACAAAGTCATAAACCTGCTCGATGTGTATGCTACCAGATAATATTGTACTGGGCAGGAATAGATTCCTCTCTCTCTCTCTCTCATTCAAAATTTGTGCATACAATTGATAGCTGATGTACTAAAACAATGTATGTGCTTCTTTTAGGTAATAGCAGTGGCAATTGCAATTGGAGTTGGGATTCATGCTATTTATCATCTGTCATGTGACTTCCCTCGGCTTCTTCACGCGAGCCCAGCCAAGTATGCACCGATGGTGCAGTATTTTGGGTACCAGCCTTCGAGCTACTGGCATTTTGTGAAGAGTTTTGAAGGGATCAGTGGGATTATAATGGTGGTTCTTATGGCAATTGCCTTCACACTGGCAAGCCCCTGGTTTAGGCGAAGCCGGGTCATTCTACCCAAGCCCTTCAAGAAGCTCACTGGGTTTAACGCCTTTTGGTACTCGCACCACCTCTTCGTCATTGTCTACTCGCTCCTTGTTGCTCATGGACTTAAGCTTTACCTCACCCACAAATGGTACAAGAAATCGGTTAGTGCCTCAACACTTTATTTATCAAAAGGTTGTAAATAGCAATACTAGAATACGCATTTATCGGTATCTAATAGTATCAACTAATATGATTCGTATCGGGGATGTTTAAAACCTTCATTTATTTTATTCGTCTTTCTATGATAATTTGATTTGTATGAATCCTTACTCCATGTTTTTTGGCACCGGCAGACCTGGATGTACTTGGCGATTCCAATCACACTCTACGCCTGCGAGAGACTGATCCGGGCATTCAGATCCAGCATCAAGCCGGTAAAGATACTCAAGGTAAGAGAATTTAATACTTATTGTTAGAAATGTTCCATCCCAATTATGGTCTATAGATCATTTGTCTCAAAATCATTTTATCTTTCTGTCCCAACATACTAGATATCATTAGATCACGTGAGAATCTCGAACTATGAAAATTTAAAAACACGAGTGAATGACATTCGATACATTGGGACAAAAAATGAAATTTTCGGAACAAATGATCCCGGGGCCCAATTAAGTGCAGAAACTCAATTTGTATTTTGACATTGAAACTTGAAGGTGGCTGTTTATCCTGGAAATGTGCTGTTGCTTCACCTGTCAAAGCCTCAGGGATTCAAATACAGAAGTGGGCAATACATGTTTGTCAACTGCGCTGCCGTTTCACCATTTGAATGGTGAGTGGCCGGAATTAATCAAAATTGCTATTGCCAAATCAACTAGCATGCTCTGCTGAATATTGATGTTTGGCTAATTTATTACTGGTTTTTTTTTTTTTTTTTTTTATGATTACAGGCACCCATTCTCCATCACTTCGGCTCCTGGAGATGACTACCTGAGTGTTCACATTCGAACTCTCGGTGACTGGACCCGACAACTCAAGACCGTGTTCTCTGAGGTACTTTTCATTTATTCGAAATGGTTAAATGTGTTTCATACATGCGGTGGGTGTATCAAATAAAAAAGTGTATATATGCACTTTGAAGTTTCTTTTGAATATGCACTTTGAAGTTTGTTGTTTCCAAAGGACTACTTTGATCTTTTTATTAATATGCATTACAAGTTTATAACTAGCTTCTAATAGCTAACAAGGGCATGCTTGTCTTTTTATATCTGCATAGGAATTTGTACTGAAAAACAAAATCTTGTAGTGTAAGTGTAATCAATCTCTGCTTGTGATTGTCTTTGTTAGGTTTGTCAGCCACCAGCCTCTGGCAAAAGTGGGCTGCTCAGGGCAGACTGCTTGCAAGGAGATAACAATCCCAAGTAAGTCATTTTTTCAATTTCTCTAATTCTAATCCACACACCACAAATCAGTATTAAATAAGTCATTTTTTCAATTTCTCTAATTCTAATCCACACACCACAAATCAGTATTAAATAAGTTAAAGAACATAATGCATCAATTTTCAATATTCAATACAGTAATTTCTGGTAATTCAGGAAAACAAAATCCCAGAGAATTTTTGAGAATGCAAAATTTAAGGTTTAGATTCATTTAAAGCATGGGTTACGCAGTGCAAAGTTAAATTTAGACAACTTTTTTTAAATTATGAGTAAATTTTTGTGAAGCCATTTTGAATAAATAGGATTTCTGTACTCAATATTTATTATTCCTTAAAAAAAAGAATTGATAAAAGGAAACAGTCGGACCACCCATTTAGGCCATTACTGGCAACTGGTTTAAAAGTAAGTGGTTTTTTTTAGCTAAATTTGATTTAAAGTAATTTATTTGGTAATTTAGCTTTTAAGCTAGATTTTTAAAAATTAATTTTGTTTGAGTGAAAACTTAGCTTTTTTGTTTTTTGTTTAAATTGAATAATTTTTCTCTTCTATATATTTGATATTAATAATTATATATAGTTGTTAGTAGTAACAAATAAGTTATATTTTAAAAGTGGTTGGACTTTGAATAGAATATTTTAAAAGTTAATATTTTAATTTGACTTTTTAATTATTTAAAATTTTGCTTTTTTACCAAACAAATCAGGTTGATTCTTTTGTGAGATTTTAGCTTAAAAAACCAAAAAATTAAATTACCAAACGGCCCTTAATAACCCTTCATCTACCATCCAGATATTGCAGCCTCTGAGAGGAGGATTATCAAATAGTTAGGTACCACGTCATTGATAAGGACATCAAACAAACATGTGTCCACGTACATCATCATTTTGCCCGTAACTGAATTTGAATAGGCCAAAAGCTAGAATGAGAATTGTTCAGTTTGACTTGCTCGCCATCGGTGCAGATGCACATACTGAATCAATCCCTTTTTCTTTTTTTTTTGGGGTCATATTTAGAGGTGTCAATAAAACACGACATTCAAATAAAATTAATATTAGTCTTTTTAGATGAGCTAATATTAACTAATTTAAAAATCTCCTTTCATTAATTAGGATTAGGATTAGGATTTTGATTGGATGTACTGTACAGCTTCCCAAGAGTGTTGATCGATGGTCCGTACGGAGCACCAGCACAAGACTACAAGAAATACGACGTGGTGTTGCTGGTGGGGCTGGGAATCGGGGCGACGCCGATGATCAGCATTGTCAAGGACATCGTAAACAACATGAAGGCCATGGAGGAAGAAGCCAATGCTCTCGAGGGCGGCAACGGGGGCGGTGCTGTCTCCGCCGCCTCTCCAAATCCCGTAACACCACCGAAGAGAAGCGGCGGTGGGGGCGGCGGAAACAACAACTTCAGGACAAGGAGAGCGTACTTCTACTGGGTGACGAGGGAGCAAGGGTCGTTCGACTGGTTTAAGGGGATCATGAACGAGGTGGCGGAATTGGACAAGAAGGGGGTCATAGAGATGCACAATTACTGCACCAGCGTGTACGAGGAAGGGGACGCGCGGTCGGCGCTCATCGCCATGCTCCAGTCGCTGAACCACGCCAAGAACGGCGTCGACGTGGTGTCCGGCACCCGCGTCAAGTCCCACTTCGCCAAGCCCAATTGGCGCAACGTCTACAAGCGCGTTGCCCTCAATCACCCCGACGCCCGAGTTGGTGAGCCTTTCTCATCTCGTTCAAAACTCTT
>JAOTRH010438092.1:0-33675 GCA_034768845.1 Heliamphora exappendiculata | reverse complement strand
GAAAAAAAAAAAAAGTAAGAAAAGAAAAGAGAATGAAAAAAGAGCAGCGCCGTTGTTTCCCCCCGACGCCCCACGCTCCACACCGTCGGCCACCTCTGCTGTCGGCGCTGACGCTGCCCACCCCGTTCACCGTCGCCGATGACCCCGTCCCCGCCCCACGCCACCGCCGTCCACCTCTCTCCCTCTCTCTCCCCCTCGTGTTGTCTCTGTCACTCTCTCCCGGTAACACTCTCTCTCTTTTCTTTCCCTCTTCACTCCGTGTGTTTATGTATCACCATCATTAGCGTCACCAAAGGCCACCGGCGACCACCACTGGTGCCTCCGATACCCCCAAAACCTCCCATGCAGCCCCGTTAATTCCTCGCGTTCTTATACGCTACAATTTTATACTATTGTTGCACACTGTTTTTGACACCACCTAGCAACTCAATAACTTTGGGCCTAATCTTTTGACGACTTATGCCACTTAATAACTTTGGACCTAATCTTTTGACGACCTAACGCACTAGTGAATGGTGCCAATCGTCAGAAAACTCTTCTAGCGAATTCAAATTAAAATTCTACATTTTATGATTTTATGTATAAAAAATAGTTTTTGACGCCTAATCTTTTGACGACTTATGCCACTTAATAACTTTGGGCCTAATCTTTTGACGACCTAACGCACTAGTGAATGGTGTCAATCGTCAGAAAACTCTTCTAGCGAATTCAAATCAAAATTTTACATTTTATGATTTTATGTATAAAAAACAGTTTTTGACCTAACTTTGGACTACCCTGTCACCTCGGATCTCTGATTCAATCACCGTAAGTTTTGTTAGATTCACCTCATAATCGCCTTTGCGTAGCTGCAAACAAAAATTAAAACTAACGTCCGAATTGTCTGAACGCATAACCTAAAGTTGAGTCAAAAAATCGAAGTGGAGTCGGCACATGAACAACATCCACGCATGGCCACCGCGTTGGGTCTTTTGTTAGTTCTGTTATGATTGTACTGAGCTTAGGTACTTTTTGGTTAAATAAATTATTTTATTGTGTTTTATTTTATTTAATTTAAATTTAAATGAATAAAAATAATAATAATAAATAGATAAAACTAAGAAGTTTGATATTATGTTTTTATGTAAATCAAATGTTAAAGATATAAGCTCAAATAACATAAAAATAAGTGTTTTTTTACATGGTTTTAACCTCTCTCTCTCTCTACATATATATATATATATATATATATATAAAGGCTTAAAACTTTTAACAAAAAGTTTAATAACAAAATTTTATATTTTGCTAACTAATTACTTAAAAGGTTTAAATAAAATATTTAAATTAAGTCACAACAAAATTATAAAAGTTCTTATTAGAATTAATATTTTTGCGTATTATGAATTTAATCAATTTTTATAAGAGTAGAATTAATTTTGAAACTTAAATATTTAAGATTTTAGATGTAAACAATGGATAGGAATTTTAATAAATTAAATAAAGAATTTTGCATAAAAGATATTGCTATTAAATTAGAATAAAATTTAATTGAAACTTTAGTAAAAATTAACATTGTGGATCGATCTGAGTTAGTTTATGGAATCCTATTTTTGAAGCTTAAAAACCTAAGATTATAAACATAAACGAAAGTTAAAATTCAATTAGATCAACAAGCTATTGGGGAATTGAAGCCCAATAGCTTGAAATCCATCTATTTGGGAAAGAGAATAATTAAAGAGGAGATTAGGAGATTAGGATTCACCATTGCAGTGAGATCTAAGCAGGGATTAGGAATTCACCATCTTTGGAAAGAGGGAGGAAGCATGGGTAAATATGAAAATATTTGTTGATTTATTGTTAACATCATTGATTAATTAACGAAAACTTAATGGCATAAATTGATATGTAATACGAAATCAAACATTAAGAGATATTGGTGTAATTTTTTTAAATGTGTAGGACTAACTGTATTTGATCTATTCTCTTTGATCTATTCTCTAAGGAAAAGTTATTGTAATTTGCCAAAAAAAAAAAAAAAAAACCTTAAAGAGTGATGGTGGCCACTAAACCATTACTCTTTGGTACAAGTTTTGGGTGGGTAAATTTGACTGATTTATTATTAACATTTTGAGACATTTCCGGTACATTTTTTTGCAACTCTATCTTTTCTATAATAACGCCACAACTTAGTAACGGTTACTATCTTGTTTTGTGACCAGAAGGTGCAAGAAATTGGAATGCCATGTTAGGTGGAAACTTTTAACGTACTGTAGTGACATAAAAATAATGCTCTAGACAATGATTGACATAAAAATAAACTCTACCAATTTTTTCTTGTTTTTTTTTTCTACGCTTGTTTCGATCAACTACAAGAACCCCATAATTGGGGGCTGTGCTTGTGTTTAACATCAACATTTTCTATTAATTATTCTATGTTTCATGGATTATTACTCTCATTTTAATTTAGGTCACACATTTATATAGGTTTTAATTATTTTTTATTTGAAACCCATACAAATATATGGTCCAAATTAAAATGGGATAATGTCTCATGGGGTATGAAATAATTTTTCAATATTTTTGTACATGAAGTAGCAAGAAAATGTAGCATTATGCACGAAATTAAATTTGACGTGGTGTTTAAGTTAATTGGTCGACCGTTAAACCCATAAATTTGTAAGACCATGTACGTTGTATATGATTATACATAAGACTTTAAAATAATTCATATTAACAAATTTTAAGAAATATATTATTTGTTAGGACCAAAAAATGTATTATTGTTTAGAAAAAAACTTAATTTTTCATAATCAATAATTTTCCATATTTAAAAGAAAAAATAAAAAGTAATTGTGAATGTAAAAGGATTTCGATTTGAAATCCATGCGTAAGTCCCTAAAATGACAGGAACACCTCCGCAAAGTTTTTTTTTTTTTTTTTTAATTAAAAGCTCAAAGAAACTTTTGTAAACTTGAAATTCAACAATTAAAAACTACTAATTACGTTTTAAAGCAGTCACCGTCCCCCTTTTATATGAAAGAAAATTCAATTACAATTAAGATGCCATATCATCAAACATTTCTACAGAGTTCCAACTCAAAGTACAAAGAAAAATTTGGTATTTTGGTTCCTAGTTAACTAATTAATTAAGCTTGTTAACCATTTCTTCAACCCAATCTCTTCACTTTCATCCTCTCCCACAATCTTCTAGTCTAGCTTCAAGCCACCTTTGTCTATTAACCCTCGCAATAAAGTCTTCAACTCTTTTGTTTAACTCCTCGGTTGCCAAACCACACTCCTGATCTTCTTCTTCTTCTTCTTCTTCTTCTATGATTTCTTTCTGCACCATGCATTTATCTTCAATCTTGTTCTCACACTCTTGCATAAAATTCAATTCCAATGGCTCATCTTTCTCCTCGAAATGGGTGGAGTCTTCACCAATATTCGGAGTACTTGTTTCAACATTTTGATCATCACAAACCTCCCCGGCCGGAGATGAATGTGAGCTCGCAATCTTTGATTCTCCAACAAGGAAGACAATTATGGCATTGAAAACAAGGAAAACGCACTTGGGGGTGAAGAAAAAAGACTTGAGATTTGGGAGAGAGAGGAAAACAGAGAGTTTCAGGGAGGTACTTAGGTGTGGGAACCAAACAGGGTAGGAGGAACAAAACAGAACACAGATTAAAGCTATGAGAGAGTGAAGAATGAGACTGTTGAGAAACTGGAGCATCTTGTAGTTTTTCATGGCTTGAAACTTCTCTGCCTTGCTTGAATCCATTGTTGAGATGGGTGTATCAAGGGGTTTTAAAAAGTGTAGTTAATTTCAAAGTGGGTTTTGCGAGAGTTTTCTTGAGGAATTTGTTGAAGGGAAGATGGAGAAGTTAACTAAGCATTGAGAAAGATTCCCATCTGGCTGAACAAAGAGCTATACAAGCAAAGGCTTATATAGTGGTGGGAAAAAGGAGGAGGAGGAGGAGGAGGAGGAGGAGGGAGGATATTTTGGGGAAAATTATTAGGTTACTCCCGAGTATCAGGTGGTACTACTTGTAAATAAAAAAAATTTGAAGCACATATTTAATTTTTTTATTTTTTCAATAAAAATAAGTTATTGTTATTTTAATTAGAGTGTTTTTATTACATAATTAAATAAAAATACTGCGTAAATAATACCATATGGTGTTATGGGACTTCTAAATAATTATTTATTTGTTAGTGGATTCATTCAACACATGTTGGTATTAATTAATTAGGGTTTTGTTGCCTTTTTGAAAAGTCAGGTGGGTTCAAAATTGAAGTTGATTTGGGTGCGTTGGTTTTGGTTTGCTTTTGCTTTCCACTACTCTTGCCAATGGTTTTGAAAGTTTCATGTGCAAGCAAAAATTACCTCACCAGGACATAATTGGGCACCACAAGAAAGGAAATGGTAAATTGAAATGGATGATTTGGTTTGTGGAGTACCTTTTTTGAAGCCCATAATTTTTCTGATTTGTGACATCAAAGTACAATAATCGAGGGCAAGGTGACAAAATTATGTTCACTGCAAGAAGATGTATTGATTTAGGTCATCAAATAGGCAACCTAACAATACTTGCCATTGATGTTCACATCTGCCCTTTGTACGTTAATTTTAATATTTTATTTATAAGTAGTAGTTTTTAAATTTTATTTATAACTTACTTGAAAGTGTAATATCATTTTCTTTAAAAGTATTTTTTTGTTAAATTCGCTTCTAGTTAAAATGGTTTAATATAATATATTTAATTATGACATTATAAATAATAAAAAAAAAATAGACAATTGCAAACATGTTTAATAACTATGCTTTCTATTTTAAGCTGAAACCGTTTTTAACCACAATTTTAAATTAAATTTGAAAACGTTTTTAGTAATTACATTCACCTTGAAAGTTTTAAAATACCATGTGGACACTTTTGCTATTAGCGTTTTGTGAAACTCAAGGACTTTTAGTCTTTTAGTTTCTTATTTTTTTATATAAAATAATTTTATATATTTTTTAAAAATATCATAAGTTTTATTATACACATTCGTTTTTTATAAAAAAAAAATATTTTTAAAATTTACTCGTCAAAATATATTAAACAAGATTAATATTGAATGTAAAATTATATAAAAATTAATTTTAAAAAAACTATAATATCATTTTTCAGGCTTAAAATTATTTTGATTTAAAGTCATTTTAAATTAAATTTTTAACTTATTATTTTTTGACTTAAAGTTATTCTTACAGTTTATTAAACGAACTTTTTGATTATATAGTTTAAAACAACGTTAAGTAAAAAGCACGACTTAAAGCCAAATTGCCAAACGATATCACAAATAATTTTATAAAAATTTTGTTTAGAATTAATTGCCCATCCGCCCCTTGTGTTATTTTGTTTCATTGTGTGTGCTTCATGTAAGAATAGCCGGCCAAGGTAAAATGGCAGAAACAGAATATTCGTGCCTTCTTCCTTCTTTGTTTTTTTTTTTTTTTTTTTTTCCCTCAAGGAATTGGAATGCTTTTTCCTCGCATAATTGTAGTAAAAGGCGGCACGTGTATTGAATAGAGGAAAAGAAGCCTGCAATTTGCATAGTAGATTCTGGCTGCAAGAAAAGGGGCATTAAGGTTCCTGTTCAAATCAACCTTAAATTACATATCATCGTGAATCAAAAACACAATTTGCTGTTAAGAAACTTGAATTCTTGGCAAATTATTTGGCACTTTCGGAGTACAACGTAGATAATATTATATAATATTTTTGATAAATAAATAATTCTAATTCACAGTATATATGTTACTTTTTGTCTTTCTTATCATGTCTTTACTAAAAAATTTATCATTATGATATTGAATAAGAATACCACATAGAACTATCACATGATACTATGAGAACGCTTAATAATTATTTTGAATTCTAGTTAGTGCCAAAAGAATAGAAAAAATATCATGAAATCTATCCATGAGAGGAGAACTATAATCAGAACTTATCATTATACACTATTACAATAATGTTAAAAGATCACGCTTTAATATTAAAAAAGATCAGACTTTTTATAAAAGTGTAATAAAAAAATTAAAAAAAGTTTTAATCACACTTTATCAAATAAAGTGAGATTACATATATATTTTTTATTTCATTTATTAAAAAAATGTAATAATAAATTAAATTTTTAATCTTATTTTTTTCTTATAAATGTGATTAAAATTTAACTAAAACAAAAATTAATCTTTTTAATTCTCTCTTTCTCTTGTTCGGAGGCATTTTTCTCACACTCTCATCGAGTAGCACTCTCATTGAGCCCTAAGTCTCACGCCTCTCTTTTTCATATCTCAAACTTACTCAAGCCACCGCCACACGCCACTGCCTCCCAAGCCATCGCCGCACGCCACCACCGCTCAAAACCACTGTCGAGACTATAGAAGCAAATCGCCATAAACGCCATTACATAACTAAATCATCTCATCTTTATTTTTATATTTATTTTTTTCAATTAATTAAAAAAGTAAAAGTAAAAGTAAAAGTAGTAAAAGTAAAAGTAGAGATGAGATAATTTAGTTTTATAGTGAAAGAGAGAGAAGAGAGATTGAGAGAAAATAAAATTTAACATGCAAGAAAGAGAAATAATTAGTATTTAATAATTTAAAAAAAGGATTCTTAATGAGGTGGATGATACTTAAGCTTTTGGAATAAATTTCAGAAATCTTATTCGGGTTCCTAGAATTTCTTTTAACCTTCTATTGTCAGTCTCTTTTTTCATTTAATTGGTGGTATAGGAATCGTAAAATCCTAACTAATTTGAAGCAACTACCCAAAAGTGTGTAATTCACTTTGTGTTAGTTTCCTCACTCGCTAATAACTTTCAAATATATGTGTGAGATTTTTAGTATTAAATTATATCTTTTTATATAAAATTCAATTCCATCTTTCAAATCAAACAAGCCCTTAAGCCCTTAAGATATGCTTGACTTCTAAATAATTAATGGGGATTGAATTAGTTATTCTAATGAGACATTTATCCCATGTTTGATTGCACAATTAGATTGAACTATAAAGTATCAAGATATATATACACACACACATTATTATTAAATGGAAACACCATATTTTGATCTCTTGAAGCCAATTGTATTTTTTACTTCAAAATTACCAACTAATGATTTAGATTTTAAAACTTAAAAACTTATAAAATATAGTACATGATGTGATTACTATTTCAAATAAAAGTTATAAGTACTTGTTATAATTATAGATTTATATCATCAAATAGTAAAATTTATATTTATTTATTTAAAATGCTAGAAGCGAAAAACTAACAAGTCAAGTGGTGAGTAAAAGTGATAAAAAAAATATGATAAATGTAGCATTAAAACATATATATATATATATATATATATAGAGAGAGAGAGAGAGAGAGAGAGAGAGAGAGAGGGTAACAACTGTAAGGAGAGCTAGAACAAATCGTGGAAGAATGGGTCAATTTAAAGTCATAATTTATAAATTTTTAAATGCGGCAGAACATAGGAACTGATGGAACCAAAAAATTAAAAAACTAGAGACTTGGAAGAAGCCCTTGCCATTTAAATGCGACACTTTCTCATTTTTCAAAAAAAAAGAAACAACTATTATAATGTATTAGACCAAAATATTTTATATAAGTTCATCTTCAAAGGTTTTATTACACGGGCATTCGTCCCTCGCTAAAATATTGTCCCTATTGATGGGAAAATCTTGTACACGCGTTACTTATTTTATAATTTAACGTCGTGACATCACATGATCGTGACGGTTGGAATGCTCGGGCCTATTTTTGTAAATCAGTGTCGCGATCGTGGCCGTTAGAATGCTGAGAGAAAAAGGATCGGCCCGGGGCAATATGACTTCTTGTGAAGGTCTTATGATCGCCTTCTGTGTTGTAAGCTCCTACTCTCAGTCGCAACCTTCCCTTTCCTTTACTTTACTTCCCAAAGTAAAGTGACCCTTCAAAATATCCTCCTTACCTAGAAACTTTTCCTGCGAAAATGGTTTCAAAATGAATTAGTAATTGAAAGGGCAGAAGAGTAAAGAGTGGCATGAAAAGGTGCTTTAAGCGCATGTCTTAATAGTCTATTGGAATAAAGATTAAAAAAAAAAAAAAAAAGGAGCCAAACACCAATAGCTTGTATTTGCCATGTTTCTTACTCTGAAAATAATTTTCACAAATTCCAAAATATCTTTCTTAATGTTTTCTAAAAAGTAGCCTGTTTTTATAAAAAAAATTCATTTCCGGAAACAATTTTCAGAAAATGAAAACAAGAAACCAAAAAAAAGAAAGAAAGAAAGCAAGAAAACTAGAGCACGAGCAGCGGCAAAGCCAAAAATCTAGTTTAGATGAGGTACTAATTAACTTAAAATTTTAATTTTTTATAACCAATAAGAATAAGATGCTACTAAAATTTAAACAATTATTAATAAATATAAAATTTGCAATATATGCTTTCACAAAAAAAATGTGACAAGTCAAAAACTTATTTATTTATTTATTTTGAATAAATAAAACTTATATATTAAAGTAGATGATAATCATTATTGAAAATACATCAAACTAACTATAATATTGTAGTGCCAGTTCAATTGTTTTTAATTGACTTATTATCTTAATTTTAAGATTTGCTCATTTGATAATTTTGCAACATTTCAATTCCTTAATAATTTTTGTAATAATTTTAAAAATATCACAACATTTATATAATATTCTAATAACAAATAAAATTCTATTGTGTATTAAATATTCTCTCACGAGTAGTATACAAATAAAATATATAGGTGTAAAAATTGAATAAATATCCTAACCCAATAAAAGTTTTAAAAATGTTATCTTTTAAAATTTGCTACTTTAAGACCCATAGTTGCAAAATATTTTTATAAAAAATTAAAATAATAAAATAATTCTATATTTAGAAAGAATACTAAACAAATTTTATGAGTGTAGATACATATTTCTTTTTTTATATGTTATTTTTTTATATGTAATAATGCACATATAAAAAAAAAAATAAAAACAGACACATGTTCTCTCTGAGCATGTATTGGCTCCGCTACTTCCCGCAAAGGAACATAATGAGTCGGAACTATATTCGAATCGAGCTGTTCCTTGAGTAGAAACTAATAAAGACAGGTTAAAGATGGACGCATAGGAAAATAGCACTCACATAAAAAGGTTGAAACAGAATGAAAACTTCTAACCTCCAATAAAAAAGAAAACTTCTGTCAATGAATAGAGGAAGCCCAACATCAGATACCACTAAAAGACACCCATCCCAGCTTGAACAAAATAGTACTAAAAATTACAAAAACCTTCAGAGAAAAACTCAGCAGCAGCAACAGAAAAGCCGGTATAACTACTACAAGAAAACTACTACAGATACAACTAATGATAGCAACAACAACAGAAACCAGTAAAAGTAAAACTACTCCGCGACAGGGTTGCTCAAGGGCTGGCATAAAAACTCAAACTAGATCATGTCCAGCCAATGCTGATGGAAGAATGAACAAGACACCAAGAAAAAATGTCTAGTAAAATGCTAAACAGCTTGCTCAGTGCTCACTACAAGGAAATTCTCCCTGTGCCAAGAAATTCTCCTTGTGCCGAGAAAAGAATTGGGAGGACAAGAATGGATGCTGAAAGTTCGGGTAAGAATTGAATAACTACTTCTATTCAACCTTCAAGCCACAAAACTGCAAGACTAACAACCTCAAAGTACCAATGCAACCTTCTCCTGGGAAACAAGTGATGAAGGATGAGCAATTAGAGGCTCGTAATGGTCTCCTCCAGCACCACACCAACCTGTAATTAAGAAGGCATGTGATAAAAAGACATTCAAACTGTCATTGAGAAACAATCATTAGCAAAAGGGTAAAAAAATATGATGGGGAAGTTCTTTCACCTGTTCCCTTCATGAAGAGAAAGAAGGGAGGTTCACAAATTTGACCCCTTGGACGATGTGGGAGAAAAAAAACACAATTGTCTTCATCAACCATTGCATCTGATCCATGTGCTTGCACCTATCAAATCGGGGGAGTATAACATTACATTCTAAGAAACTGTAAGTCCACCAAAAGACAACTAGTGTTTTTCATATGGAAATTCACTATGCAGATAGAAAGAAGAACATTTACCAAGAAAAGTAGCTCAGGAATCATATAACTAATAAGTCAGAAAATGAACATGAAAAGGAAAAAACTATTAGAGAATGTTTCCATATATGTAATTTCATAAAACTTAACTGTGTCACTGCAATCATGCTGAACTCAAATTGGGATAGGTAAATTCAACTCTGTACAATTAAACAATATCTATAGGGGGGAAAAAGAAGAAAAAAAACATAGTGTGTTTTTTGTTACTTATTGTTTCACTGAAAGAGGCTAGAGAAATTTCAACATACAGGTAGGACAGTAATTTTTTTATAAAAACAGAGGACACAACGAAATTATTAATCAGCACAAACTGCAACTATGATAAGGAGGCAATATTGATTAGGATGGATCCCACAGCATATGGTCCCAGATAACACAAAACATTTAGGATTCTCATTCTGCTCGATCAAAATTGTGAGAAAATGATAAATAGCACTAACAGCCCTCAGGTTTCTGAAATAACATTTCCCCTCCTCTCAAAGATGAAAGTTAATAGAGCAAGCAAACTTACATTCCTACACATTTTCTTTGAGATATCCCACAATAATACTAGGCTGGCCACATTTTCTGACCACATTTTGTTTACCATTTGATATGACACTTGCAATCATTGGCCGATGTGACACCTTCTCCATATTTTCTGACCACTATCTCTCTCTCAGCCATCGATCAATCTCCACCATTCTCCGACATTCACCTCATTAAACATCCACAATTTCTATGTCAATGATTATCCAAATCTGTATGGATAGTACATACTGAATAGACCATGTGAAAGAGAAGAACTCAAACACCTCATATATGATTAATTTAAGAAGACCTAGCAAATTTAAGAAGAATATTTAATCTTGTAAGTCTTGACTCAGAGGGAGTTGCTCGAGGTGATGAACCCTATTGTTGTGAAAGCTCCCATGGCCTCAAAATGGATCGAGGGTCAAAAGAAGCTCTTCAAGCCCCTAAAAGACTATAGAGATCGGTAGCGAAAGCCACAAGAAGTTCTTCCAAACAAAGTAATTGCTCTATTGCTACTATTATTAGAGACATCAGTCTAGTGCTGGGATGGCATTAAGAATGGACTTTGGTTTTTGTCCCCGGGAATACATGCAGTAGCTCTCAAGGTTGCAGCATCAGCTTTAAGGAACAATTTTTCTGGCTCTTTCAATCCTTGCCACCTCTTGTGCCGAGCCCAATGTTCTTAAAAAGGGATTCAAGTGGATAATCAACTTGAATGTTCTCCTTTTTCACCTTGGTTTTGTTTGGTTGTCTCTCTTTTTTCCCTTGTATTTCAATTGGCAAAAAAGGGGGAAAAAAACTGAAGAGATTGGTGAGGACCTTATGGCTCTCTATGGTTTTCTAATAAATCTGAACTCCAAATATTTATTTAGTACCTTGAGGACCATCCTCTCAATTCTAATCCTCCATCATGTGATGTCATGAGTCCCAATTCTAGGAGCTCCAAGTCAGTCTAAATTTAAAGGTAATTCCCTTGCAGGTTGATTCTCCATCAACAACCTCCTCAATTCCGTTAGACTTTAGAACCATGTTTCAATCTTCGAAATTTTGTAATATTTTCTACAATTCCATTACAGCCTTGCGTCATGCTACGAAATCTTCACATCTCTAGAGGCACCATGAGGACGAATAATGAACGTTTTTCATAGCCTTGGCAAGAAATACTATTGTGAAGTTTCTACTTTATTTTTCACATCCCTAGACTAATTTCTGCCCAAATTAGTTGGAGGACCAGGGATCCAATCATGGCTTAGCATGAATCTACATAGTAGACTCCAAATCGCATTATAGTCCACACTAGGATGTGAGAAACATGTGACTTGCAGGTTAGAGCAAGGACTCGGCAACTTATAGATAAATGTATTTACCTCGACATTGACAAGGTGGAGAACATCTACATGTCTTCACCTGACAGGTCACAGAAAGACACTTTTCTTGATTTTATCATCTTTTCATCTTTATGGAAACCTCCCAAAACTATAAAAGGGAGGCTCCTCTCCTCATTAAATCTTCAACCTATGGGGTACTTATTTGTGCCTTATGCTTTCTTGCCTGTCTTCATCTTCAGTCTTCACCCACAGTTGCCGCCTCTGATTTACTATTTGCAGTATTCACCTCTCCAGTGCAACAATTTGTGCCAGGATACCTCATCATCAAAAAAAGAAATACAACATTTTGAACCATCTGTATGTTGTTTTATTCAAAAAAATACATATACATAAACACATTCGTGTTTAAGTCCAACTTCAATGTATTGGTCTGGGTTTCATTTGAACAGGTTAGTTTGATTACTAGAAACAGGTTTGCCCATGGTGGCAAGAGGAATCTTGACGTCTATGGTTGTACTGGGCGCAACTATGTCACATTGCTGCAGGGTCTCAACCATGATGGTCGTGGATGGTTTGCAATTGTCATGCCATGATGGTGGATGTGGTAGTAGGGGGTGGTTGGCGTGAGAGAGAGAAAGAGAGAGAGAGAGAGAGAGAGGGTTTGAACAAAGAAGAGTTCGGTGACCTAAACAACGAACTGACACAGTTTAGCAGGGGAAAATAGCGATGGTGCCAACAATCTTAGCCGACAACAGTGGGGTCCATCACTAGGTGAATAGCTAGAAGCCCCAAGGGTTGGGGAGGTACTTAGAAGAGCAACTTTTTTATAAGTAAACCAAAAAATACTCAGAAGAGTGACTTACAAAATGATGAGTGCAGATTATGTCTAAAGAGTTGATCGGGTAAGATGAGTGGAGAGGGAGGCATAGAGATAACGAAGATGAATAGGATTAGTTCTGTACAACCACAAAATAGTATTGATTTGAAAGTTAAAAGATTATATTTATTTTTTAATTGAAACAAATGCTTGTAAATATTTCCAAGGGTATAGTAGATTGGCCTCCCTTAGTAATGAATAGAATATAGTGGCACAAAGGCCTCCCGATCCCCTCTTTGTTGGCTGAACCAGCACCTTAGGGGTGGCCAGACTGGCAGTCTTCTCCCCTGTTCTGGGCTTCATTGATCAGGTTTTTTGAATTTCCAAAGCCTCTTTTAGTTTGGATTATTTCTACGGGCACCTTTTTACCATTTGGTTTGACACCTTGCTTTCTTTCTCCCTACTTTATCTATCCTTTTCCATTCTACTTCCTTGCATACTCTGGTAATGGGATCCAGGGCATCCTTGTTTGGAATAATCACACTGGCCTCCCTTCTAGTAAGGGTAGAGGAAACAGAACTTTAAGAATGAGATAATATTACATTTCCTAGGGGAGATCAATGTAATTTACCCTATTTTTAATTAAATTTTCTGAAGGATAAGTTTGGCAGAGTGAAGTTTCAAGCTAGTTTCATCAACTATTTTTTTGTTCATTTTATTCATGGACAGTCGGTTACTCAAGTAAGAGATGTGCGTTTTTTAAAAATTGAGGTAAATGTCCATAACTGCTTGAAACTTACACAGGTGTTAATGTAATTGTCCAATTCTTTAACTATAATTACGTACACCACTAATTCCATAGAACATTTAGTACAAGACTCAAGTCAAAGCATGTGTGAGGTAGAAACCGTAGTATAATGAAGACCTTCAGAAAGAACAATTTACTTGAGAGCCACAAATGATGGTACATATCACATATCTAGAACTATTAGATGTTTTCCTAACAACAAGCATCATACTGAGATTTTTATAAAATCAACTCCATTAACATGATTGTGATGAAATCCGAAATCGATTCCACTAAAGTAACATCAATATATCAAATTCACAACAACAAAATATCAGAAGTAATAAATCAGCACAAAAATCCTAAAGTCTTCCAGCGGTTTCAATATAAGATTCAACAAATTTAGAAGTCAGAGATCAAGTTCCAATCAGAATGTCATCAGAAAGAAGAGGGATCAGCATTTACTATGAAAGGGATTAAATCTTCTTCGTACCACATATATCTCTCTTTTGAACTCAGTTGCAAGACACTCTATTGCAATATCATCTCCAAATGCCGCAGCATGACCTTCTCTATTCTCATCTACTGTTAATAAACCTTCCTCAGTGTATTGCAACGTGATGATATCATATTCATCACCAGGTGAACCAGATATGGACATGTACTTGACCCAACTTGGGCCATCATCCACCGCAATACATCTCTCTTTGTAAATAGACTCTGCAGCCAATTCTCTTCAACCAGAAAAGAATTAAAAAAAAAAAACTAACTAATAAGTATGACGAGAATCTGCAAGTTTCATTCTAAATAGAGCTCATATCTATGAACAAAATAATACATCAAGAAAACTGGCAACAAGAAATTTATGAAGTTCTCCTTTTCTAATTTCTTTAGATAGAATGTCAACAAATCCAGATATATAGGGTGTCCAATGCGAATTTGTATATACACCATTCCCTTGAAAATAAACATAACCAAACAGTAAAATACGTGGAAAGAAGGCTATATGCCCACCCAGACAAAATGCACTTCAAAATTTGTAAAAAATTTACAGAAATTGGCAGAAAGATATATCAAATATCTTGAACTGTAATATGCAAATTTTTACCTCTGAAAATGTGAGAAAACATAGAGAAATACAAGCCAGGTGCACTGACCAACCGTTTGGTTGATGAGAAAGAGAGCCTGGAAAACCAAAAACTAAGCTACATAGTGGTACTGGGGTCCACTCAGATCGGTAGAATTTTTTTCGGCATTCTTGAATCTCAACTGAAGAACAATGAAACATGTATATATCTAAAATCTTTTCTTCTAACTGCCAAATATTTTCGCACCAGCCAAACAGATAAAGAATGAGAAAAGAAAACCACACACAAACAATTTAAAGCCAGAAACCTTCATTTGAACAAACAGATCTACATAGAAGCAGGAAGTTTCACCTTTGCATCCCAAGATGAACGAGCTCGTCGATAGCTGAATCAAGACCATCCCGATCTTCCTTCTTGGCCAACAACTTGACCTCCTGAACCACATGTATGCCCCAACCAGACTTCAGATCGGGATTATACATGTGCTTTATCGCCGGATCAATCGCACTATTCTCCTCATCGCTCAAAGAACCAAGATCTTCCAAGAATCTCCTCACCGTCCGCCTCCGGAGCTCTCCGGCATCTATCGACGCCGGAGACCCCATCGCCCTCTGCAACGACGTGAAGAGGCAATTCCCGTCGGCCTCGACGTCTCCGCCGTGGCTCAGCCGGAAAACCACCAAGGAGGAGTCATCCCGTGGGTGCTTCCACAGAACTCCCTTGGCGTGGAGTCTCTGTAGATGGCGCTTTTGCTGGTCTTCTAACCCGGAAACGCTTTCCCAGTTGGTCGTGGTCGTGGTCGTCTTGACGGCTCCGATTGTATCAAGACATGGAGAAGTGGTTGGATCCCTCCATGGAATAACAGGTGATGAGGTCGTCGAGTCGCATATTAGCTTTCCCATATTTAACTACTTCTTTTTTGCCCTAAGGATTTGTGTTTTGAATTCTCTTCTCTTCTTCAATGGAGGAGTTGCAGAAGAGAGAGAGAGAGAGAGAGAGAGAGAGAGGGAGGGAGAAGGGGGGATTAGGGCTAACGGATAGATCTACGTCGCGACATAATTGGACACGTGGCAGATCTGGGGCATTTAATAAGAAGTAATTTATACAAATATAATCTAATATTAATAAATATTTCAACCAATAACCATCTTAGTTTACAAAAAAAAATATATAATTTATTTTCTTCCTTATTAGGAAAAATTAGAATACCTAAATCCATTATAAATCTAATGTAAATTTGTATAAAGAGATATATCTAATGCATAATAAATTTTAAAATTAATAGAAAAAAATTTCTAAACAAATAAAAAAAAATTCATATACCAAATCTTGATGCATGAAGGTCCGTAAATCTCTATAAAAATTA
This sequence comes from Heliamphora exappendiculata, assembly GCA_034768845.1. Taxonomy (NCBI): domain Eukaryota; kingdom Viridiplantae; phylum Streptophyta; class Magnoliopsida; order Ericales; family Sarraceniaceae; genus Heliamphora; species Heliamphora exappendiculata. The sequence continues at coordinate 17,619 of JAOTRH010438092.1, read as the reverse complement.
AATATAAAAAATAAAAATTAATCATCATAACTTATAAAAAAAAATTTCTTCTTTTACAATTAGCAAAATAATATTTAATTTCTATTTAACTTACGTAAAAAAAAATTCACTAAAAGACATTTAGTGATTAATTTACTTGTGCTAACAATAATATTACATTAGAAGAATGGAATAGTAAAAGAATTCATGGGCGAATTATGAAAGAAAAAAATATATTAAAAAATTAAAATAAAACATAAATTATATACAAAATAAAGTAATAGAGAAAAAAAAAGAAAAAAAACAAAATATTTTAAAGAAATTGATAATATAAAATTAAACAATACATTTTAAATAAATGTCCTTGATTTTATAAAATAAAACAAAATTTATTCAGTTTTATTTGTTTCGATCAGGATATATTTCCCCAAAATAAATCTTCTACAACTCATTTTATATTTAAAATTTCTAAAAGAATACGAAGGTGAGCTCATCGAGTTAGCTAGCTAGCGTATTGGTGAACCAAAGCCAGGTATGTTCTTGCCAGCTGGCAGTAAATGATTGGGTAGTTATTGTGCTGGCTGGTTTCCGTGGACCCCTCGCTCCTTTTTGACGTAAGCAGGATGGGTTCGACTTGCAAAACAAACGGATAGTGCTGTTTGGGCAAATTTTTGAGGTTTTTGGTTAATTTTGTTTTTCCTAAAAATATTTTCGTCTTTTAATTATAAATTTTTATCTTTTCAAATAGTCTAGATTAGAAGGAGCAAAAAATAATTTATTATCAAAAATTAAAAATTGTAAAAAATAAAAATAAGTCACAAAAATAAGATTTACTTTTTCATAAAATAAGATTTATTTTTTCAGATCTTCTAAATGAAAGAATTCAAAAATTATAATAATTTCACCAAATTATAAAAAAATTTCACTGAAATAAAAATAAGCAAATAAAAAATTATTCAAAATAAGAAATATTTATCATGATCGATTGAAAGAAAATAAATGAGTATTTTTTAATAACAGAATGAAAATAATGTTTTAAAGTAAATAATATTTGCACTTTCTTTTTGTCTTTTGCACTCTTTTGTGAGAAAAAAATAAACAAAAACAAAATGTGATCTAATTTAAAAAGGAATGTGTCAAAAAATAATGTTTTAAAGTAAAAAACAATTTTTAAATAATTTTGTAGCCTTAAATCTTTTTTGCAACCGGTTTTTTCACATCCTATGTAAACATAAAGTTGTTTGGCAATTTGACTTTAGGTTTTTTTGGCAATTTGATTTTTAAGTTTTTTTAAATAAAAAAATAAGAATAAACACATTTAATTAAAGGTGATAAAAATGTTGCGGTTGAGTTCTATAAGACTTTACCGTAACAATATTAAAAAATACTTTTTTTTATTTTTTTATTTTTTGTTTAAATTAAATAATTTTATCTTTCTATAAATTTGATATTAACAATTATATGTATTTGGTAGTGGTAATAAATTAGTTATAAGTAAGATATATCATTATATTTTATTTTAAAAGTAATTAGAGTTTAAATAAAATATTCTAAGAGTTAGTATTTTAATTTGACTTTATTATTTTTTAGTTTTTTAATTTTTTTTATCAGATAGATTATGTTAACTTTTTTACGTTTTTGACCAAAAAACTCAAAAAATTAAAATTACCAAACAGGCCCTAAATCACTAATCAAAAAAGGCCATAGTATAAAATAGTGTTATGTTACATAATATCATAATTCTAATATTTTTATTTATAGTTTTATCAATTACTTAACTTTTTATTTTAATTTAAAATAAGAAAATAAGTAATTGTTAAAAATCATATTTTTTGTATAATGACTTAAGTGCCTGTTTGGGATAACTTTTAAGGTTGGCTTTGAAGAGATTTAGATTTTAAAAAAAAAAAAGAGAAATAAAAAAAAAGTGAGAGTGTTTGAGATAATTTGAAAAAATAGATATTAAAAGTGTTAGTAGCCCAAGGGCTTTTTTATTTAGATTTTGATCATTTTCATAATTTATTTTCTAAAGAATAAATTAATTTAAAAGAATAATATTTAATATTTTTAAAAATATAGTATTGACACAAAATGAACAAATAAATTAACGCCTTTAACCTTATGAGATGACTCATCTCTCAATAGATTAAACACTTAAGTATTCTTGAATGAAAATATTTTGTGTTGACCCCAATTAATAATTGAGTCAACACTTTAAAACAAAAATTACTTGAGCATCTAAGTTGTGTCAACACTTTTGAGCAAATAAGTTGATACCCTAACATATCCGTTGAAGATGTTTCAAGTATAGTAAATATTAGTGTCGATACAAATAAATTTTGAGTTGACACAAAAGAGTCCAAACTCTTTGCACTAAAAAAGAGTCGACACAAACTTAGTTTGAGTGACACAAAAGTGGTTCCTCACTTTTTTTATTCGAGATTTTGAGTTAACACAAATGGCAGATGAGTTGCACAAAAATATCGAGGTCACCTGCAGATTTTGTGAGTCGACACAAATTGAAGACGAGTTGACACAAATATCTTGAGCCTGCTTGAAGAAATTTTGAGTCGACACCAAAATTCAAATGAGTCAACACAAATCTCCGGAGGATTCTTGCAGAATTTTAGTACCGACACTGAGGTAATATGAGTCGACACAAATTACCCTCTCTAGAAATCTAAAGAACCATCCAGTTGACACTAAAACCAAATATGTCGACACTGTTATGTTGGTGAGAATGATTGCAGAAATTGTGTCAACTCCTCCGAAAATCAAAGTTGATCTGACCACTTAAAGAATTATGTCCTAGACATTTTTGTGTCGATACCTGCGACGAAAATTTAAATTCGCGACAGAGTTCAATTGTTGAATTTTTGGCATTAAATACCCTCACCTACCTCTAACGGTCATGAATCCTCAAAGGCTTATATAAGAAAGTTACTCATCAGCATTTAAAATCTTTAGAGACTTATAGTCACTGCTCTATTTTTTGATTCAAACTCAAAATTTTTAAAATTTTATTTATTACTGTAACTCCAGCTCTTGTACCTTATTTCTCTTTATCTCTTTATTTATTGCTAATCATTTTCTGTAAAAGAGAGTGAGTGATACTCATTGATATATTTCATTTATTGTATTCAATGGTAAGTCACAGTTTTGTCCTTTGAGTGAGTGAGTAAATCTCATCAAAGAGTAACTCAAGGGTGATTAGAAGAAAGCATGGATAGTTTTTATAAAATCATCTTGAAGCTGTTGTAACGCCTTTGAATGTACCCGTAAGCATTCGTATTCTAGTGGATATTCTCATGGAAAGTTTTTATTTTGTAAAGTTTTGAATGCATCCGTAAAGCATTCTACATAGTAAAAATTCTCAAGAGAAGACTTGAGAAATGAATGTAGGCTTGAAAAAAACCCAACCACTATAAATTTTTGATGTCTAGTTCATTATTTATATCCCTAAACCTATTTCATATTTGCTTTGATTTGATCTTTGACTATTTTGCTCTATCTGTTTGTAATATTAAAAGATTTTTAAAAATATTTTAAAAATTATTATTATTATTATTTAAGATTCAATTTACCTTCTCCTTGAATTGCCTAAAACTAACAAAAACAAAAAAATAAAAAAAAAATTTTAACTTTTTTTGATTGTCTTGAAAGTCATCCAAGAATATTAATCCGAATAAATCAGCATAAAAGTTGAACTTTTTAAAAAAATTAATTTTTTTCTTGATCCCACCTAAGACTACTTTTCGATGAAGTATTTTTTATTTATTTAATTTAAAGTATGAAAATTTTAAATTTAAACGAAATAAAAAACGAGGCGCGAAGGCAATTTCCATATGGCCAATTTCTCCTCGAATTTAGAGTCCCTACTGTCACAACAAGGTGAGCTGTAAATTTATATATTTTTTTTAATTTTAAAATTTAATTAAAATCATTTGTTATATTATATTAAATTAAATAATTTTTATAAAAAAAATTAAATCAATCAAATATTGCTAGGAATATAATTAAGATATATTTGCTCTCAATAATAAATAAAGTGAAGACAATATTTGCTTTATTTGTGTCGTTTTTTTCGCTTGGTTCTCAATTACATAAAATAGATATTTTTTAAATATAAATATATGTATAAAATATATTCTTTTAAATTATAATAAGTTTAAAATATTAAAATATTATATTTATTTATAATTTTTCTTCTCTATTTTTCTTAAATTTTGTATTTTTAGTTTTATTGATTCATCAATCATTATTTTTATTTATTATATTATCTATAACCTTATTAATATCAATTTTTTACTTTTTGAAATTATTCTCGAAATATACTCGCTCCCATTCCATTTTTCGCTATTTTTTTAATATTTTTTATCGTTCTTATCCTAATGAGCTTGATCAAATAGGGAACAAAAATAAAATAATTCATTCCCAATTCTATTTCGTCTTATAGTTTATTATTAAAATTAACTTATTACTAAAATTAATAATAAAAAATTAAAAATTAACTGCATAATTTTTGCAGGACACCCCCATTATTTAGCAAACTAGTTATACATTAGCATCTAGATAGTTATTTAATAGTTTATGTAAAATATGACTTATATTTTTTATTTAATAAAATAGTAAAAACATTTTAGGTGTAATCATATAATTTATTTTTATTAGTTAGGTTAGAATAAGAATAACTTACTTAGTATTTATTAAATTTTTTTATTTGTCAAAAATATATTTTACATAGTAATTTAAATTATAAATTGGTGATAATCCCAACAATAATTTCTCATTCATTGCGACCATTATTATCTTTGGAGTGCCATACTATCACGTGGTACATGGTCTCGTTTGGGACTTTTTTTTTTTTCGTTTATTTTTGCTATTTTGGAAATCTTTTGACTATTTTGTCTTTTTTAAAAAATTATTTCAATGAAAGAAACTGAAAAGGTAAAAATTTAATCATAAATAAAAAAATATCACTAAAGATAAAAATAAATAATTTAAAATTTAATAAATAATTTAATTTATTGACTTATTTTTTTGTTATTTCTAATTTTGTTACATATTTTGGTCAAAAAAATTTATTTTTTTATCTCATTTGACACAACTGAAAATAAAAATAAATAATAAAAAGTATGAAAATAAATCATTATTCCAATGAAACCTTAAATTAATGTGATTCATGTTGAAAAATGTGAATTTTGAATAGTTTAGAATATAATTTTTAGTTAACTTTGAAGTTAAATATATTTGTGTTTGATTAACTTTTTTAGATGATTCCAAGTTCTAATGTGCTTATCTCCATGAGTAGAGCAATTATAAATTTTGTGATATTCAAAATTATTAATGAGTTAATAAGAAATTAATTCTAAAAATATACCATTAAAGTTAGCAAAAATTGTGACAACTTTGCCCAATCTCACATTGATTGGGAAAATATTTGAAAAGTGGTTTATATAATCTAAGTTTGGCCTAAGGGGTGTCCCTTGAGCATACTTAGTTTTGTAAATGGTAAGAAAACCTACCAAACAGTGGTTTCAACCCAAATTCTACACGTGCCCCCTAACGTGTGGATTGCAAGTCAAATTTTATCTTTTTACGAAAAATTTAAAATTTAAAATTATTTAAATTTTAAATTAAAAGTTACTGTTAACCGAACCAGCTGAGGGCTCGCGACTGTTGGAAGTCAAACCGTTGTTGATTCGCGTCTGTTAAGCGATTCAACCGCCAAGCGCCAAACTGGTGCTGTGCCTGTTCGGGTTTAAATGAATAGTCACTCACAACACTTATTTAAAGGCTGTTCCAGCACCCATTTGGAAGATCCAATTTTCAATCTATCTTTCTGCCATTACCAAAATTCTACTGCTTCACATATTGTCTGTATTTTTCTAAAAAAATTCAACATGGCACAGTTCACTGAGTGTGTAGATTGTCTTGCCGTGCTTCTTCTGCACACACCAATCGCTTTATTCTAGAGGCAAACGCCTGTTCCACCGCAAGCACTGAGGCGTGTGAGATATCTGTCTTAAGGACACAACGTTAAATATTGGACTCGATTGTAATATCTGTTCTATAAGCTTATACTGGTTACTTTCGTTCTTTTCTGCTCAATTTTTTAAAATATTGTGTTATGTTCTTTATTCATTTTTTGTTCAAAAATTTTTAAACAAAAAATAGTGTTTATTTAGTATTGTTTTACTTTAATTCTGTTTTGTATTTTTTCTATTTTGCATACATAAAACTATTTTTGAAATTGTGTTTTTTTTGGTTTTATGTTCTATTCTGTCATTTCTTTCAAATCTGTATTCTATTTTATGTTTACTGAACAGTGTTTTAGTTTGCTCATAATTTGCATCTGGTGCTATTTAAATTAAAGTTTCACTATAGACAAAATAGATTTTATATTTTTGTTTTTGGTTCTTTTGAGTTTTTAATTTTTGATTGATGTATATTTTATACTGCTGTTGTTACTATACCGGTTTGTTTTGAGAATTGACAAATTGCTATATTTTCAGAATATCTAAACCGACGATTCATTCATATCATGAATATATCTATACAGGTGTTTTACTTTATAAAATAAGATGGTTATTGGTGATTAATAGAGAATAATATTAGATTTGTGTTTCAAAAGCAGTTAAAATAATTTTCCGTTTTGAGCGTTGGAAAAAAGACATAACCTAACCAAAGTATAACAATGCTTAATTGGCTGGTCAATTTTTTAAAACTAGACTATGGCCTTGTTTGGCAACTGGCTTTAAGCCACATTGAAATCAGGCTGTTTGCATTTTTGCTTAAAGTTTAAAAGATTAAAAATTTTCGTTTTTCAACTAAAAAACTTTTAACTTTTTTACTTTTTACATAATTTTTTTATATTTTGTAAAAATATTATAATTTTTATTATATAAAATTATATTCTTAAAATGTACTCGTCAAAATCTATCAAACAAAATCTATATTAAATATAAAATTATCTAAAAATAAATTTTAAAAAATATTACAACTTTAAGCCTCTAACTTAAAGTCACTCCATACCTCTCCCTAACAAATTTTTAATTTTTTAAACTTAAAATGACTTTAAACAAAAAGTCTGACTTAAAAACAAATTGCCAAACAAAGCTTTTATTTTTAAAAAACTGAAATGACCGAAATCCCATAAAAATCACGTATGCCATTGACGATAGTAGAAAATTATTAAATACTCTTGGAGTATTTTGTAAACGATGTTACGTGGTACTCTCGCAACCAACACAATGTAAGTCACATTTTGTCTCTCAATTACCCAATCAAAATGAGTCATCATGTATTTATTATAAAATTTATTACTACTATACTAAGTGAGAACATTACGTAAACTTATCACATAAAATTTCAAAAATACCAAAAAATTACTGGACAATACTGGTAAAAAAAAAGACTTTGGACACGCTCAATGCGGAGTCTATATATTATGTTCGATGTTATTTAAAACCAAAGCCTTGGGCTTGGGGATTCAAATATGTACAATTTGTCCAGAGAGAGTGTTCATACCTGAATCAAATCGTAAAGTAAGAATGTCTATTTTTTTTAACAATAATGCTAGAATAATTAATTTATTTTATTAAATTACTATTTTAAATAATACAGCACAATTATAAATATTAAATGTAAAAATCACGTGAAACTCATTACATCATTATTTGTAATTGTGCCACATCATTTATAATATTAATTTTGTAAAATAAATTAATCATTTTCTTGTGTCTCAATGAGCATTTTTTTGTTAGTTTTTAAATTTTTTTTGTAAGAAAGTAAATGTTAAAAGATTTGAAACAAATCAACTAATTATAATAAGAAACTAAACAAGTAAACTTTTTTAAAAAAATTTAAGCAAAAATTTAAAAAAAAAATCTAGACTAAACAGAGGCTTAGCATTATTGATATTTCAATCCCAGTAACTTCACCTCTCATTCTATCTACATCACAGAACAGGCATTAGGGTTTTCTTCACTAAAAAGCTGAGGGGCATAGACTAGTCCAGGAGGATAAATCTGGTAATACTCATTGAGATCAATTTTGTCCTCTGCGTTTTCATTTTTGTCATCGTCTTTCTTCTCTGGCGGCGTTTGCTTCAAAATCCACACATGCTTTCCCGCCCGTTTGTTGATGAACTCCACAAGCTTCGTTGGTTCAAACACTCCCTTCACAGTTACTCGCGAGTTCTTCATATCCGTGTCCACAGTGCGCACCCCTGACAAAATTTAACTTTCAATAAATTAGTAAATCTTAATTTTTTTCGTAATTAATTTAAACACTGATACGAACATTTAAGAAAATAAAAAATATATAATGTAAAAACTAAATATAACAAACTCAACTTGTATGGCTCATTAATTGGCAAAAAATTAACCTACTTCTCTGTGGAATCAAATATAATTAGCAAAATGAACCTATTTCTCTATTGTCGTTAGTTATTGGAAAAATAATATTAATTCAAGGACTTTTTATATTAATTTTAATGATTTTAATAATTTATTTTTTTAAAATAAATAGTTTTAAAATAATAATATTTATATATTTTTTTTAAAAAAAAGTGTTAACGCATCTTGAACAAATGAATTGACACATTTAACCAAAAAAAATAACTTATCTCTCAAAAGGATTAAAACACTTAAACTTGTTTTGAGAATCGACAAGTTTGGGCGGAGGTAGGGATGGGAATGACTAGAACGGTGGGGGTTTGGGTTGGCAGGGTGACTGGTGGTTTGGGGGTGGTAATTTTGGGGAAAACGGTGGTTTTGATAACGATTTTGGGATGAGACGGTAATTTTTGTTAAATTGAACAAAAATTGTAACGGTTGGGGTCTCTTTGATGTTAAAATCAAACTTGAGCGTTAGTGTAATTTTTAAAACTACTGAAGAAATTTATATTTTTTTCAAAAACGTCAAGGGGGGTAAGTGTAATTTATCCTAGAATATTTTAAAATTTTATATTTTGATTTAGGTTTTTAGCTTTTTAATTTTTTTTCTTTTTTGCTAAATAGACAAAATATTGACTTTTTGATATTTTTAACCAAAAAGTAAAAATGTCAAAATTGTCTATCAGGACCTAAAGTGAGTTTAAGCCAAAAGAGCTTTTAAGTAAAAAAAATATAATTTTTAAATTTATTTATATATAATTTTATATTCAATATCGATGTTGTCCGTTAAGTTTTGACGATTAGATTTTAAAATTTTAATTTTTATAAAAAATAAATGTATATAAAAAAATTATGATATTTTTAAAAAGTATATAAAAAAATTATGTAAAAAATGAAAACAAAAAAAAGGCTCACAGGTTAAAAAAATTTTAAATTTTCAAACAAAATTTTTTGATTTTTTTTAAAAAGTTAAAAAGTTAAGTTTTGAGATAATGATATCCTGAGTTTTGCAAAAGAATATTGACAAAAGCAAAAGGGCACCATATCACAAAAACGTTAAGCACCCCGGGAACAAAACGTTTTATTTTTAGAAGGAATAAAACGTCGCCGTTTTGAGGCATGATTCAGCACCCCAGGAACCGCACAAAACGTTGCCGTTTTGTGGCGCAGCAAAACCTGCCATGCTTAACGTGCAACAGGCACCTCAAACCCCTTATCTATTACTTGAATCAAACTAAAAATTTCTAAACTCTCATTTATTACTAAATTTCAGCTCTTATTCCTTATCTTCATTTATCTATTCATTTATTGTAAATTAATTTCTGTAAAGCGAGTGAGAATTTTCATTAATTTTTTTCATTTATTGTATTCAATGGTGAGTCACCTTTTTATTCTTTAAGTGAATGGATAAATCTTATCAAAGAAGAATTCAAGATTGATTAGAGAAAAATATAAAATTTGTTCTTATAGGATCTTCTTGAAACTGATATAGGCTTTTGAATGTACCCGTAAACATTCGATAGTTCAAGCAAAGTTTTGAAATTATAAAGATTTGGAATGCACCCGTGAAGCATTCTACATAGTGAAAATTCTCAAGAAAAAACTTGAGAAGTGTACGTAAGTTTGGAAAAAATTGAACCGTTATAAATTTGTGGTGTCTGGTTTAATCTCTCTATCTCTAACCTCTTTAATATTTACTTTACTTTAATTTTTGATTATCTTATTATATTTATTTTCTATATTAAAAGATTTTCAAAATGGTTTTAAAAATTGTTATTAATTTTTTAAAGACCCAATTCATTCTCTTATTGGGTTGTCTAGAACTAACAAATAAGAATATAACTAAACATATATTAAAAGTGTTAAAAATTTTGGCTCAATTTTTATTTGAGTTGCGATAAACTTCTAGTCTATTATGTTGCTAAATTTTAGCCACAAAATTTTAATTTTTTAAAAAATTTTAAAGATTGTGAATTTGCACAAGTTTAATTAGTTTTAAATTCAACAAGCATAAGTAGAATTAAATTAAGTTTCTTTTATTCTTTTATATAAATATGAATGTATTCTCAAAGAATTGATGTATGTAAGTTGTTTGAGAGAGAGAAATTCTCAAATAATTGATGTATGCAAGTTGTTTGATAGAGAGAGATAGAGTTTATAAGAGTTGAGTGTTTTGTAATTCTTCTTTGTATATTGAATTCTGTTGCTCGTGAACGTAAATAAATTGTCTACCCACGTAAAATCTGTTAGAATTTGTGAATTCATTGGCTATTGAATTTCAAAATTCAATAGCAGAATTCAATTGCAATTGAATTGGCCATTCAATTGGCAATTGAATCCGGAAATCAATAGCCATGAGTGGCTATTGATTTTCCTATAACCCCCTCCATGATGGAGGGTTATATATGCTATCATCCCACAGGAGAAGATGAAGAGACGAAACAGAGCAGAGAAGGAGAGCAACAGACGAAAAAACAACAGACAGAAGGTGAGAAATGAGATATACAGTTCGCAGGTTATAGTACAAGTTGCAAGAGAGAGAAAGACAGACGGAGTACATTCGTAGTCGATTCTTGGTGGTGTTCCAACGATCGTGGAGCCGTTTTATCTTGAGAGAGTGACGCCGGTGGAATACCTACAACACCCTTGGTAGGCGGCGAATCATTCTTAAGGAAACTGCGATTGCAGGATTCGATTTGCAAGTTCTATTCATGTTGTTTCTGTTATTTCATTTTTCTGTAATTTCATATTATTGTAATTGTTGAAAGTTAATAAAGATGTATTTTTTGAATCACCGAGCATGTATATATTTACGGCGTTGGATTATCTTCCAACAAAATCTGTCTATTTGTTTGTTTGTGATTATTTTGATCTTCTTGCACAATAAAAAGCAAAAATAATAAAATCATAAACTATCTAAAATTCTCCAAATGCACATTTTATGAAAATTACACTGAGACATTTTTGAAAACTTCTCTTTAAACTATATCTTAAACTGTGATTTTCCAGATATGAGAGCAATTGCATCCACTCGCTCCTATATGGCCCGTGATTGTAAGGATTTTTAATTGTTTTATGCGTCTTTGAATGCAGCTTTTTTCCACCGGTAAAAAGTTAAAAAGGCTATGTTTGGAACTTGTGGAAGGTGAAAAAGAAACGGAAGAGAAATTAAGTGAAAAGAAGAATTTAGAGGAAATAATTATATATTTATATTTATTTTGCAGAGAAAAGAAAAAAAGTGAAAAAAAAACTCTTTCACAAAAGAGGAAACAAACTGATAAGTAAGATAGCTTAAAATGACAAAAGAAAAGAAGAAGAAGAAGAAGAAGAAAGAAAAAAAGTGTTGAGGAAGACAATTTTCCACTTCTTTTGTCTTCTTTTCTTTGAGTTTCAAACACACAAGGGCCAGATTAGCAAGTTTTCTAGTTTTTGTTGGCTAAAATTACAAAAAAAATATGTCAATATAGACTGTATAGTGAAAAAAGAGTTAAAAAGCTAAAAACTTAAATTAAAATGCTAAATCTTGGAATAATTTTTTCAATCTCTTACTCAATTTTAAAAGGGAATAATGCCCTTAATAACAAATTCAATATTAATGTCATTTGTATATAATCATTATAATTAATTATATAAGAAAGTCCAAAAAAGATGAAAAAACTTCAAATAAAAGCCATTAATCTTTCTAGATCAAACTGAGGATTGTGCAGGAGGAGTCATACAGAACAATAAGGTTAGAGAAATATAATAATTAGAGGATGAGGTATTGCAACATTGTTGCATATAGAGACAACTATATATACACGGCTATTGAATACTTAAATCGGTTGAGATCATACAGAGGTTTTGGGGAATTAATTAATATGGAGGTTATGGATAATTAAGATGGAAATGGGTTAAAATTGAAGTGCAATCGACATAATAGACAAACACCCAACCCAACCGAAATTAATCCTGAACTGAGACAATAGACATACCCTGCATCTTGTGAATGCGATACTTGATGTCCTCTGCACAACCTTCACAATGCATGTAGATTCTCAGCACCACTTCCACCACCTTAGGCTGCATTACCGGCCAAACAATCAAAATCTTCGTGCCATAATAGCAATATGGAAATTACTTCCAACACACAGATTCAACCACAAAAATTACAAAAATAATACAAATACATGGTCAGAATTTAATTGCTGTGGTTAGTCTGTGTTGAGAGTGTTTGGGAAAGCTTTTTGTTTATGCTTTTAGCTTTCTGTACTAATTTTAACTATAAATTATAATCTATTCTAAACATTCATAACTTCCGTTATAACTTTTAATTATTTTTTTTTCTATTTTAATAACAAGTTATAATTTTTATCAAACGCACACAATTTTTACTACAAATTATAATTTATAAATTACTAATAGTAACATTTCCAAACACTTCCAAACACCATCGTTATATGTCAATTTGACTTTGTCATATATTTAAAATACAGAATTAATTAGTGATTCTTACACGTAAAAACATGACAAATAAAAACAATACAATTGTTTATTGACAAAAATATTAATATGTGATTGATTCTACTATTAAAATCTGTATGAATTTTCATTACGTGTAATATTAATGTAGAAATATTAATGATAATGTGCGGAGAGAGAGAAAGTGGAGTGTTCTGAATTTTACTTCTTAAAATTCGAATACACAGCATTATTTTCGAGTGAATAAACATATATATGAGAAATTAGAACACACCTCTTCTTTTTTCTCTTCCTTTTTTTCTTCTTTCTTCTCTTTCAGAATGGGGGAGATAAGGCTGACGTGTTTATTGGTCTTCTTACGAAGCCTGTTCACAACTTTCCTCGGGTCGGCATTTTGCCCCTTCACTGTCACTTTATGATTCTTCATGTCCGTCTCGATCTGTTCAACACCTGAACATCAACCATCAACGATTAAAACTCTCACATTCAATTAAATAACAAACTTACGAAACTGATATCAGAAACTAATTACAAGTGTATATTTGCGTGAATTGTGAAAAGCAGAGACACGAAATGTTTACGGAATTGATCGGAAACGCTACCATCGAAGCCTCTCAAGTACTTGACGATCGTGTCCGCACATCCCTGACAGTGCATGTAGACGCCCAACACAATCACTCCTTGAGGATTTTCCGTGTTTTTGTTCTCTTCACTCATCCTCTCGATCGCTTCGGTCTTTTGTTGACCTCTTTGTTTTCGTTCTTTAATTATCTGCTCAAAACGAAAACAGATCGAGCTCAAAATCAAATTACCATAATATCGCAAACAGATAAATTCATTCAAATATCATCGGAAGTTTCTCAGAAACAGAATGAGAGACAAGCTCTGTTTGGTTTCCGAGAAACCAAAAGGAAAATGAATGAGGAAAAAAAATCTTCATCATCACGTACGATGGAGACATAAGGTTTCGCTCAACTAGAATCAAAATCAGTACCTGGCGTAGTTGAGTCAACCTTTTTTCAGTACGATCCGGATTTGTTATTCGTTTGCTTTCCTACATTCTGTTCGCGACCACGCAGAAGTTCGGCATTTGTACCTTCTCTATGTTTGCTACAACAATTACTGGTTGCTACAGAACTCTAATGCGAATACAAACAGCCCCTTTTCCCCTCCTCACATGGTTTTTATATCCTCCTCAGGAACCATAGATCATAATGCTGCTGCCTAACCATTGGCCGGATGTGAAGATGGGGATCACGATCATAAATGTGGACCGTACGATCACGATCACGATCAAGACAAGACAGGAAGTATTTTTTTTGGAGACTTGGAGTTGTACATTGGTCAATGCATGGTAGTTGGCTGAGAGTCTAGGGCAAAACTGCAAATTATTAGGTACATTTTAGAATAGAGTTAATTTTTTTTTTTTTTTGTATTGGATATATTATAAGTAATTTTATTTTTAAAAAAGTTAAATTATTTAAGATGTGAATATATTTTGTTTTTGAAAAAGTAAAAAAAAAGTTTGTTGTTTTATTTGAAATGACAAATCATATATGACTTAAAAAACTATTTTTTTTTTTTTGGCATAAAAACCCACCTTTTTTTTTAATCACAAAGAGGGGCGCAAAATTAATTGTGAGGTCACCATGGGCGGGTTATGGTGTTGCCAAACAGAGATATCTCGGATTTTCTTTCCCGGACAAATCGGCAATGGTGGTGGGTATTATTAAAATTAATAATTTAAAAATTTTAATTTATAATAAAAATTATAAATATTTAATAAAAATTATAATTTATAATTAAAAATAATAATAATTTATAACTTGTAACATAAATTATGAATATTTTAAAAAAATTATAATTTATAATTAAAATTAATAGTAAAAAGCTAAAAAATATTAGCAATATTTTTGTCAAACACTCTCAATCATTAATTGGTGAACAGGTTTCCGAATTTGGAATTCAATCCTAAAAAGGGATTTTCGTGGAAAACAAACAACTCATCCATTGAAATGAGGAAAAAAAAACGATTTAATATGAGTAACTAAGCATGTGTTGTAAAATAGTTGGAATGCTCCTACATAGACGTTTCTTTTTTTTATTTTTGTTTATTTACCAATGAAAGAGAGGGACAATAATCTTCATAAAAGAAAAGTTTTTTTTTTGTTTTTAAGAAGATTATTGCTACTTAGTTTATTAGCCACCAAAAGTTTTTGAATTTCATAATTAGGACATTATATAGCGACCAATTATGGCCTAGTTATAAGTGTTTTTGCAATGAAAATGGCCGTCGCATTACTTCATTCTTATCATGACTATGTATTTTAGTAGTAAAAGATTTAACATTTAGCAATCAAACTTCACTTAGTCGCAAAATACTTAAAACAACGAGCATATATCATGACCAATATATGACTAAGAATGTAAACGAATCGAGTCGAGTTTTCATGAGTTTTAAGTTTTTTGGTGTTATTCAAGCTTAGCTCGAACTCGAATAATATCTTAATAATTTGTTTGAACTTGACTCGTTTAAAAATTGACATGTTTAAGCTCAGCTCGAATTATCTAAACGAGTTAGCTCGAACTCCAGTTAATATTTAAGCTTTTTTTTTTCAAGTAAAATTAAGTTTCTTGTCATAAAAATTAAGGAATCAAAATTAGCATGTGTATTTATATACATTTTAAAGCAAGTTTCACGAGCTTTATATACAAGTCGAATAGAGTTTATACAAGTTGAACTCATTTAATAAATTAACTTAATTTTATGTTTGTGAAGCATTTATTAAATGAATTGAACACAAACGAGCATTATCCAAGCCGAGCTTAAGTTGTTCATGAACAGTTTAGTTCGTTTTTGTTGAGCTATATATTGTATTCTAGCATGCTCGTATTTTATTATATTATTTTTGATCTATATGTTATTGAGTTGGGGTGGAATTATGAGTCCACTAAAATTCTTTATGTGTAGAGTTTTCTATGCGTGTACCTATAATTAGGACACTAGTAAAGCCTTAAAGAAAAAGGTCATGAGTCAGAAAATTGAGAAGTAAACTTGTAGAGAGAATGGAGACGGGTGTTGTGCTCATTCATATTCGACATAGTAAAATATTTTCTCTCTTACTCATGGACGTAGGTCGGTGTGGGCCGAACCACGTAAATCTTTGGTGTTAATTATTTTTTACTTTTGTGCGTGATTTTGTTTCTGTTCGCATTCGAAAATTGGTGTTCAAATCCCAACAGTTTTCACCCTTACTTATGAGCAATATGTTTTGGTTGGTATACATTTTTGCGACCAATTTGAAGCATTTTGTGATAAATTTGCTAGTTACAAAATAGTTCTATAATTTGTTTATGCCTGCATAAACTTTTTTTTTCTTTTTTTGATTTTTATTTATTTACCAATGAAAGAGAGCGACAATAATCTTCAAGATGAACCAAATCATCAAGATTTAAATCATTAAACTTGAAGATGGTGTTCATAGATTGACCCAATGGGGGCGGATGGAGGCGGCTGTTTTTTTAAGATTTTAAAAAAATTTACTATTATAGTAGTATTATATTAAAATATTTCATAATTATATAGGTTTGTCCCTCTAAAATTTTTTAAAAAATTTAATATATATTTTTTTAAAAATTTATAAGAACAATTTGCTCATCTTAAATTAAAATTATACATCCATCCCTGATGGTGTTGGACTAATTAAGCATTTAGTGTCCATGTTTCTTTCCATCAACTTTTTCATACTCTTCTCCTTTCTAAATAAATTAGCAAATATAACCCATATATATATATATATATATAATATGCCAAGAAAAGTAACTTGATTTCTTAAAGGGTATGATAATATGAGCCAATTGTCAATGGTTTAGGTATATGGATCGTACGTTGAGATCATGCATTTAAATCCCGACATACTTAGTAGTTTTATTTTCTAAATGCATTTAATCGAGGAGTACATATTATGAGCCATTTTGTCAATGCTTTAGGTATCTGGATCAAGTTGAGACCATGCTCTTAAAGCATTTTCTTTTTCTTTTATTTTTTTCTATCTTGTTCTATTTTAGCGCGTGATTTGTATTTTATTTTATTTTTAATATATTATTTTTAATTTTTAATTTTTTAATTAGGAGTACAGAAACAGCGAAAATGAGAGAGAAGGAGAGGAAAAAAAGAGGATAAGAAGACTTGAACCGCAGACTATTTAGGTGATAAGTTTTATGAGAAAATATAAAACTATTGAGTTACCAAGACTCCTCTCATCATTCCTTCTTTGCTATTCTATTTTTCAAAAATAGCACTTTTAGATCTAAACATCAATTAATTCAGTTAACCCCATTAATAAAGGTTACAATGTCATTTTTACATGTTATGAAAGAGCTATGCATGATTCTTGGTTTTATCTTTTGTTTTTTAAATTTTTTATAACGTGTTATAATACCGGCTTCTTTGCTTAGAGTTTGATGTTGAATTTGTAATATATTTATATATATTTTTTTATTAAAAAATTTTAAATCTTTTTTCGAGAACAATAATATAGGTACGTTATCGTTAGGATCGCCATGTATTATAATTATCACTAATCTCTAATTTAAGTCCCATCATGACATGAATGGGCTTGGTGAATATATACGCAACACGGTAAGAGATTTGAGGCTACAAAAGTTGAGAATACAAAACGCCTATGGAAATAAATGGCATGAGTCTGATTGACTCCGTAAAAGTGAAAGTAATTTTCTTACTCCATTTCACACAAAATCACTTTTTTTCTTCATTAGG